>JASTWK010001088.1:0-52194 GCA_030770225.1 Temnothorax unifasciatus
AACTCTTCGCTCTGGTGTTAAAGAAAAGAACAATTGTGAAAGATGTATTGGATGCAAGGAGAAAGACAGCAGAGCGATTTCAGAAAAATAAATCTTCACAATCACTTTCCAGCAACAAAGTTATTAAAGCTTCAAATTCAAAAGAATTTCCAAAGAAACAGTCTCAGGAGCACCAAATTGAATTACAGATGCAAACTGAGAGATCGAAATGTAATGAACAGACATTGTCTGAGGATAATGAAGTGACTGAGAAGAAAACGATAAACTTCAACAGTCTGAGAAATTCCCACAATCATCGAATATTGAAAAGAATTCAAATTTGAAGATCCAGTCGACTCTATTAGTAGCACTGATGACTCTGTCGCAAATGATACAGCAATCAAGGAACATGTGGATATTCCTTATAAAGCAGCATCAAACTTTAAGCACAAAAGAGATAAGAGTTTTTCCTCTACGACATCAGAGAAAGAAAATGAAATGCAAGGTATATATCTACATTTAGTTTCATCTTTGTGTCATGAACTACAGACAATCAGATTTATAGTTGACAATCAGATTTAACATGCTGAATATTTCTGTTCTCTCATTTTTATTATAATTATAAACACATTTTTCTATATAAATCTGATTGTCTCTACTTCATGGCACAAAAGATGATTTTTTCTGAAAGTAAAAATAAAAAAAGTCAAAATCATAATTTGTGAAACATTTATCAATAATTTGCCGTATTAATACGGAAAATAATTTGTCTTTAAAAGTTGAAAAATATTTTTACTTTTTTTCCAGATTTGAATAGTCGGTTATCTAAGATAGACAAGAAATTGGAGGAATTAAATTGCAAAATAAATACAGTCTCAGACAGGAAATTGGAGGAATTAAGTTGCAAAATAAATACAATATAATGAATCAAGGGAAACTAAACAGATGTTTGCTTCCTCAGGAAAAGAAAATACTGAAACCATATAACATGCCTTCTTTGCCTTTTCGTAACGAAAGTGATGTCCAAGCAATGGAGAAATGGCTGTGTGATTCTGAAAATAAGATTGCCTTGGTACGAATATTTTATTAAATTCTTTATTGAATTTAGTATTTTACTTTTTATGTTACCTTTTATTTATCTGTTTTTATTTCATTTATCTTTTCTCTTGTTCAGTAGCATTTAATCGTTTTTATAAATTTGATTACTTAATAGATTAATTACATGCAAAATGATTTAATTTTATTAATAAATTCTAGTTATATCTGATTATGAAATATATATGTTATGTATATTATTATTTTTAGTGTGATTATTTTACTCTTTTGGATCTGCTAGTGATGAAAGAAAAACTGCTACCATAATGATGCAAAAACTTATGTATAATTCTTTGGCCAAAAATTATAATTTTGATGGCCATGGTGAGAAAAGAGGCTTAAAAACACTGAAACTGTGGACAGTTATTGAAGGTAAAATCCTAATGTCTTGTTAGTTTGCTCTTTAGTTAATATTAATATTGTCTTATTATCTTTTGCAAATTTGGAATACTTTATATACCAACAAACTCTGAAATAATAATCCTACAATTTTGATATACATTATACTTACTGTACTGAATTAGTGTACTAAATTACTGTACACTACTGTGTTTATATCCTTGTTGCAAATATATTCTTTAATTTATTTTTGTTGTTTAACTTAATATGGATGTCTTGTCCTTTAATAATTTAATTATTTCTTGTTATTCAGGGGCTTTATCACTTAAATTTCCGGACAGCCGACCTGGATGCAGCACTTAAAACCATAAAGTCCTGGCTACGAAATGCTAGCGGTAGGAAACAAGAGGAATATATTGGCTCTGATAGCCATTAGAAAAACATTTCTTTACCTTCTACTTTAGCGTAAATGTTAAACGGGTTGTTTCTTGTCGCTCTTCTCAAGTTGTGAGAATAAGTAAGGGAAAATTGTATCGCTAGATTTTTATAGCTTCCTTTTTCTTTCTTTTTTCTATAGAATCGAAACACACGGAGTTTGATAAGTACAATTGTTTATGTATGCACGCGAACACAGGTGCAAGTTTCCGTAGTAATAATTTATGTTCTGCGAAAAATACTTATTATAATGATTGCAAATCATCAAAAAATATGTATACATCATCGATGTAACGTGTTGTAACATGTAAGTAAGAATGGCTCTGATAGCCATTAGAAAAACATTTCTTTACCTTTCTACTTTAGCGTAAATGTTAAACGGGTTGTTTCTTGTCGCTCTTCTCAAGTTGTGAGAATAAGTAAGGGAAAATTGTATCGCTAGATTTTCATAGCTTCCTTTTTCTTTCTTTTTTCTATAGAATCGAAACACACGGAGTTTGATAAGTACAATTTTTTATGTATGCACGCGAACACAGGTGCAAGTTTCCGTAGTAATAATTTATGTTCTGCGAAAAATACTTATTTATAATGATTGCAAATCATCAAAAAATATGTATACATCGTCGATGTAACGTGTTGTAACGTGTAACGTAAGAATGGCTCTGATAGCCACTTAGAAAACATTTCTTACCTTTCTACTTTAGCGTAATGTTAACGGGTTGTTTCTTGTCGCTCTTCTCAAGTTGTGAGAATAAGTAAGGGAAATTATATCGCTAGATTTTCATAGCTTCCTTTTTCTTTCTTTTTTCTATAAAATCGAACACACGGAGTTTGATAAGTACAATTGTTTATGTATGCCCCGCGAACACAGGTTGCAAGTTTCCGTAGTAATACTTTATGTTCTGCGAAAAATACTTATTTATAATGATTGCCAAATCATCAAAAAATATGTATACATCATCGATTTAACGTGTTTGTAACGTGTAACGTAAGAATATTAAACATTTGTAAGACGAACGCGGTTTTACATATATAGATTTTAATATATTAAAGAAATTTTTTAAATTAAATGTTTTCACTCTTCTTTAACAAGACCCTACAATGTATTAGGTATTTTTAGGCTGGTATTTATTTCCATGGAATCGACGTCTAATTAGACGTCTATAGACGTCTAATTAGACGTCGATTCGATGGGTCATCGATGGATCATTTCTGGCTATATATAAACTAAAACATCTATAACATGTCGATAAGACGTCGGTAAGACGTCGAATCCAATATCTATTAGACGCCGTCGATTAGATGTCGAAAAGACGGCCGTTTTTAGGTCTGGCGTCGACCTTAATTCAGATTAGATGCAGACGCGTCTATAGATGTGGTTTTAGACGTCGGTCGACGTCGGATAGACGCTAGCATTCCGGCTGGGCTTTCGCTACGCTCATCAACGTTAAGTAATATTTCTTATTTGATTCCGAAAGTTCGGATAAGCGTGTACTACGCATTACGGGCGTGATAAAGCCCTTCCGATATGCGTCGGATAACTCCGTCCTACGACGGATGCTTTCATTTTTCCCGATTGCAATGTAAGAAGTCGGATATCAAATTACATCGCATACTCGTTTTCATTATAGTCCGCTCGATCTCGCGCCGTGTGTTTACTTTGAGACATTTCTTTATCATTACGATTTCTAGAAGACCAAGTATAAAGTAGCTTGCATCAAACGCGCATTCATATCCTCGATTAATCAGTCTCTTGTAAAAGGAGCTTGTACGCCGATGGTGTTAATTCTTAAGATATTAGTTAGTAAAATTACCGACAAGGTATTGTCAGATTTGTATTCGTATATTCACTAATCTCTTCGCGTTCTGAAATTTATTGCGTATATACATATATCATTCCGTATTGATTTATTATTTAGTATAAGTTCAAGTTCAGTTTTCTTTGACCATTACTTCGATGGTATTATATAAGTGTGCTCCTTTAAATTCTGCGTTTGCTCCTACATGCACGGGACATGTTCTGAAGTTTCAACTATTCATACCTAACATTGCCATATTCTCGTATTGCTATACTTGCGATTTGCTACTTGCGTTAGAGACAATTACGTGATCTCTTTAATCAATCATTTTGTATTTGCCGATTTCTACTTCTTCTCATATCTTATTTATATTATGTGTAGACTTGAATTTGTTGTATTACTTTGATTTATGACTACTGCTTTATTATTCTATTTCTAAATGAATAAAGGTTATTTGTGTATTGTGTAATTGCCTATTGGGAGGAGCTCGTGTAAAATATACTGAGATAACTGAATTCCTGCAACTCGTGCACCTCGGATTTAATTTAGCCGCTTATATCTAAAGTATTTCAAACAGACGACATCTACCTCTGATACATGTATCTCTGAATCTGAAAACTCAAACAACGAACAATTATGTAAAGAAAAATGTAATGAAGTAATTAAAAAGCAAAGCTGCGTATGATAATAATGCAAAAGAAAATAAAAGTGATGAAATCAAAACTACACTCATTACAACAAAAAAGAAATAATGATAAATACAATAAGGCTCTACAATTGAATTCGTTGTATAATATTGCCGGATACATTATTAATTCAATTAGCCGAAGGTGTAAAATTTGTAACAAGTGTTTGCTTTCTGTAGGATCTAAGAGTAAATTATCTTATCATTTCACAAAATTAGTACAACTGAAAGCTTACACTCAGAATTCTTTATATTTTATTAACAAACTTACATTCGGCATTTTTATACGTTTAGAACAGATGTTCAGATATTATTCAAAATATTTCTGGGATATAGGAAATACAACATTAAATCATTTCTCATATCTAAATTTCGTGATGTTTCTGCTAATCATATTTTAAACTGTCATCAGTTGTATTCCAAAATTATTAAAAGATTTGTCGTTTTACGATTACATATTTATCAAAGAAAAAGACTATGCTTAGTAAACGTAGGTATGATAGCAAATCCATGGCTATGCATATTTTTTCTTAATAAACTTCAATATGTTTTGCTTTTTTAATAATTTATATGAAACTATACAATAAAAATGTTTCGTTTATTATTATATATTCTATATTCTTTATTTTATAAAGTTTATTATTATGTATTCCATATATAATATATATATTTTTTAATACAAGTGTCTTAATATAATAAATCACTATTGTTGTAATATTTTCGTTCTTTCTTTTTCCCTTTTTTTTTATTTCCTTACTCAAACTGTTGATTCTTCACACATTTTCTATACAGAGAAAATTCTTATGTATGTTTTGCTTTTATTACATATATTTTCAATTTCCTTTGCCACAATTTACTGTTACTGTCATTTCCACAATTCAAATATTGGCGGGAGTTGCCGAAAAATGCCGGACCAATCAAAAGTTACAGCCACGTGTCGCGACTCTTATTATGCCCGTATTAGGGTGCTGTCACATGGCGGTCAGAAATTCGGAAAACGGAATCTCGGAAAAGTAACGGAGAGGGGATCACCCATACAGCACAAAATGTTTTTTAAATATTTTTAAAATATTTTTTAGGAAGATTAAAATAATTTAAAATAATTTACAAAAATATTTTTAGAATGTTTCTATGTCCGTCAGATCATGTCAGAAAAATATTTTCAAAAATATTTTTAAAAGATTGCAAATAAATATATTCAATAATATTTGTAAAATCTTTTAGAAATATTGTTTTAAAAAATAAAATATGTTCATAATCATTTTAAAAATGCTTTAAAAATGACATAAATATAAGTCATTTAAAGGTATGTATATGCCGTTATGCTTTTGTTAAATAAGAATTTTAGAAAAACAAAAAAAAGAAAATACATTTATTATGTATATGTCATGTGTGCATACAGCCGCGCGGTCACCCATCCGAGTCAATACCGCACCTAACGTCGCTTGACATCGATGGTCGAACAGACTAGTGTGTGTGGTGATCCTTTGATTCTGACGCTTTCTTGTTGCTTATACTCCTATATAACATATCTTTATAGTGTTCAAAAATTGTGTAATGATAATAACCGGTAAATATTAAAAATAATAACGCAATTACAATTAATGTAATAATTATTTATTAATATGAAATTCGTATATTTAACATAATATAATATTAATATAATAACGTTAACAACATGCATGATAAAGCCGTATTCCACAAACGTTTTACACATTTGTACGGACCAAGCGAAACGCGTTTGTACGTCCATACGTATCGCTCGTATCGCTCGGCTCGCCAAGCGCACCGCACTTCTTATAGTACTCAACCGGCCGGCTGAGCGGTCGGCGACGCACGGTCTTACGCACGGCCGCTTACGAGCGCCGGTGACGAAATATCGAGACCATCGGGACTTGACCGCTGAGAGCGACGACGACGCAAATTCGATTACCGTACAAGATATCCGGCAGCTCGGGGGTTGACGATACGCCATGTTGGCGCAAAACGAGACGAATGACACCATAATTCGGGGTACTTGTAATCGAGAGGCACGAACGCGGTCGTTACCTCCGGCTCTAGCGAAAAGTCCCCTCGCGGCGTGTTGCTTCCGTGCCGCGGTCGTTACCTCCGGCGCCGCTCGAGCAAAAAGCTAAGTCCCCTCGCGGCGTGTTGCTTTCGCGCGGTTGTTACCTCCGGCGACGCTCGAGCAAAACGCTAAGTCCCTCGCGGCGTGTTGCTTTCGCGCGGTTGTTACCTCCGGCGCTGAGCGAAAATTTTCTAAGTTGACCCAATACATGCCCAGTACTGAGCCGACTCCTGGCCACAGAACAATATCATTTCTGGCCTTATACACGGTCAGTACTGAGACGAGACTGGCCTCGGAACAGAATATGGTTGGATGGGGGTACTGGTCACCGAGACTGGCACAATACTGTTCTAGCGGTTTATCCGCACTGGGGCAGTACCACCCATCAAGTCTTGGCAGCCAATATTGTGCCACTTCTGGGCCATGCAGACAACTCTGGCAGAAGTCCGACATTCGCACATGGGTTGCTAAATTATAGCTCTTGCTGTAAAAAAATGTTATAGTTTAATCCGACAAAACTTGGACGCTGTACCGATTCGTTCCAGCGAAAGCCACACGCTGCGAGAGAACTTAGAAAATTTTTGCTCGGACGGCACCGGAAGTAACGACCGCAACGCAAAAGCAACACGCCGCGAAGGAACTTGGAAAACTTTTGCTTGGACGACGCCGGAGGTAACGACCGAGGCGCGAAAGCAATACGCAGCGAGAGGACTTAGAAAACTTTTGCTTAGGCGGCGCCAGAGATAACGACCGCGGCGCGAAAGCAACACGCCGCGAGGGAACTTAAAAAATTCAAAATAATATTTTTTAAATATTTTGAAACAAGATTATAAAACAATATATATGTAGATTTTAATTAATATTTTAAAAATATATTTCAAATATTTAAGAAAATATTATCTGGATGGTAAATAAAAACATTTTAAAAAATATTTCTAAAAGATTCTTAAAATATTTTTACAAACGTTATCACAAAATATTTTTAAACCATTTTAAAATATTTCCAAAACCATTTTAAAATGTTTTTTGCAATATTTTTATAGAAATATTTAGACATATTTTTTGAAAATATTTTGTGCTGTATGGGGGGCTCCCCATGGAACGACTTTTACGGAAAACTAAATGGCATTCTAACCTTAACATATTTTTAAATTAAAGAAATTTCTATATAATTTTAGAGTATAATAAAAAATACGTCGAAGCTTTATTTTTTAATAGACTCTACTACTACGGTAAGTATCTTTTTTCTTCTAAAACAATAAAAATAATTTTTTCAATTTTTACTTATTCCGGAAATATCAGTCCATGGGGAGCCCAGTCACAAAAATTTCGGACTTTTCCGAGATTCCGATTTCCGAATTTCTGACTGCCATGTGACAGCACCCTTAGACTACGGATTGGAATTAAGATTGGATTGAAATTTGACCAATCAGAGCAAAGTTTACTAAACTTGAGATTAGTTTTCTCTGTTTTAATTGATTAAATTTCAATCCAATCTCAATCCCAATCCGTAGTCTGATACGAGCTCTAGCGGAAACGCCTGCCGCGCGGTAAGCTACGATGCGGTAGCCAATAAACTTCTGGCTCTTACGAAAAAATTGATTGGTTATCGCATCGCTTCTTGCCGCGCGGCAAGCGTTCCGTGTGCAGGAGCCATGGTCGCGAAATGCTCAGTAGCGGTCGAACGCGATTGGCTCTTACTTTTAGACCCAACAAATCAACATAACGCGTTGATAAGACGACACTCAACAGTTGTGTCTGCTGAACGCGGCCATTACCCAGATTGAATTTCTGAACGCATCCCTGGCTTTGCGTTGCGGTGAAGTGGGAGTAAACGTCAGCTTTTCTTCGCTAGTATGAAATTGCGGCTTTACGCTTGTTCCATTTGCTCCAACTTCAACGAGAGAGCGCGATATACGCAGGCAGCAGACAAATATAGATACATACATACGTACCTATTCACCGATTTTGTCTCGTGTCAATACTGTCAATAGGCGGTGATCTCGTATGGTTTATCCGAGTTTTGCGAGGACCGAAGGAAAGGAAGACAACGTGTGAGATCCACAAGCGCTACGGAAAGCGATTAAGTGTTGGCGACATGCGGCTGACGTTTTTAAAATTCACCCGAGCGAAATATATTACTGTCATGTAGTACGATGACGTATAGACGTCAAGATCATACGGAGTACTTGTTTTTTTTTCAGCTGTTATCATGGGATCTAGATTAAGGCAAGTCTGTTTTTCTTTCCCGTGCAGAGTCGCAGATTTCGATATAAATTCCTTTTGAGTGAGACGTGACGAGAGCATATAGTTTCACTTTTGCATCGTAGTCAGATGGTTCTGCAATATAGAACGTTTCCGCTTCGTTCAACAGAATGTATTTTATATTGTAAATAGGGACGGGATCTCAAGTTCAATATGTAATTAAAAATTCGAGTCAAATCCAATAATAAAGTGTTTCATTTTCTAGAATTCAAGTAATATTTTATACAAAAATAATATTTTGAACATTGTACAATACTTGCAAAGTAATCAATCCTGACTAGTTAATAGTTTTGTACCTTAGAATGAATACCTGCGAGATTCGTAATGTACATATTTATAAGGCTGCGGTCCACTTGACGCTACAAATGCTTTGAAGCATTCCTGTTCTCCTTTTTTTCAATGAAGGAAAAAGGTGAAGAAGAACGCTTCAAAGCATTTGTAGCGTCAAGTAGACCGCAGCCTAAGTAGTTTCTATTGTAAAGGATTGAATTTTTTAAAAGTAGTACTCGAACGGTAGAACTCTAAGAGTGAAGTTGTCAGTTTAAAGATTTTTAATAAATTTTATTCTATAGGTATTTTTAACCATATTTTTATTATATTTAATTTCAATGATCGATAATTTAATATTTGTAATTTATAAAAATAATTGTTTCTTTATACAAACGTTTTGATTTATAAGAACATAAAATTTATAGTGAAATACTCATTAAAGGTTTGTACATATTTGATCAAAATTTGAACTTACTTGAAAGTAATACTCTTATTTTTCGAGGTACTCATAGAGAATTTAAATCAAATTTTATTCAAGTCTACTTTGAGCCTACTTAAAAGTCTATTGCTTTTATTTTTTGATTCATAAAGAGTTTGAAACTACACCAACAGATTCCAACTTATAGATACTTAATCCTATCGCGCTAATTGTAACATAATCATATATAACCAAACCAAATAAGTACATTTATTATGCCAACAAATAATTAACAAATATTTTTCACAATAAATTAAATTATTTAATTTATTCAAAATTACATCAATTTAGAAAGATTAAAACCCATGTTGATTTATCGAAATGTCTTGACGATTAATCTGATCAAAACCGATGGTCGATTTGTCATGATAATGATAGCCAATCGAGTCGATTAAAAAATCTTAATTTATAATCATTACCCTTAAAATTTTGTTGCAATACCTTCAAAGCTTACAAACTGCATTTTATTCAAAATGCGTAAACGTGGGTATTTTCTGTAATATTTTCAGGGAAAATGTCAAACAGCTTTTTGAATGTTTCTGCGAGGTAGCCGCACCAATAGGAGAAAAGCCAGCTTGGATACTCCAGAAATATCCCAATTCCTTTTCGGATGAAGAGATACTTAAATCCGTTCCTAAATTTGCATATCCTTGCGAATTTGAAAAGTATATTGACATTAATTACTATGTGATTGTGAACTTTATCTACCTTTTAACATAATATATCTGTTACATCTTTCTGTTTTAGTTTATTAGTACAGCACTTTTCGTTTGTGCTTACGAGCATAGATTCAAAATGGACTTTTGGATTCTGCCGTCACGATCCCAAAACAGAAACGGCTTTAGTAGTCTTGAGCGCACTTCCGTGGCACGAAACATTTTACAAGTTAGTTAAAATATATTAATTAAATACTTTTACAAAATAGATCAAAATATGAAACTACGTTTTCATCGTAGATTATTGAATCATATTGCATCCTTGACCAGCAATGCCGGCGGAGAAGATCTGTGGAAATTTCTTGAGAGTGTACATACGTGTGGAGTTCCAGTGCCTGGAAACTCCCTATCCATCCCTTTACCAAATTCTACATTAGTAAATAAATTTTTGAAATCTATCGCATTATCATAATTTGTCAAATTGACAAGTGTATTTAAATTATTATTAGGATAAATTTTATGTTTTTTTTCTGATATACTGTTTTTTAATGCTCTTTTTAATATTACATTACTTTCAACGCATTAAAAATATTTTATTTCTTTCAGAATTTTATTTGTCAAAGCCCAAAACAGTTTCAATTACCTAGTATCCCTGAAAATGTAAGTAATGTTATCAACAGCTTATTTACACACACACACACAAAAGGTGTTTCCAGTTTAAAGGGCTAAACTTGAAATATAAAGGCCGTAGCCGGATAAGAAGGGTCAATGTGCACTCGTACGGGTCATGCTCATTTTTTTTGCTTTGATTGCTATCAGTGTTGCTTACAATTTAGTCAAATATTAGCCCTTAATATTGAACCGTTTTGCTGTAAAAAATAAAAATAAAAATTTCGAAAATAATTTATATCTTTTGATCGGCTTAACCGATTTTGATGAAATTTTAATATGTTGTAGATATCATTGAGACACATTTGTGGAAAATTCGGGAAAGGTTTCTGATGACAGAAACATTGATAAAAAAAATAAATAAATGTTCTTGATTTTTTTTAGTTCTTTCTTGTACAATTACGAAAAATTTTTTCTACAATCTTGGAGTAGTTTCCTATCGGACATAATTTTTTGGAAACGATAAAATGGGTAGGCGGTACTTTTAAAAAATAAAATATTTCTATTTATTTTTTTAAAATATGATATGCTTTTGGTACGATCGCCATATATTTTATGTAGAATTTTGGGATAGTATTCTACAAATAATTTTTTTGAACCAATAAAATAGATAGGCGGAAGTTAAAAAAAATAAAATGTTTTTTATTTTTCTAAATTATGATATGCTCTTCCTACCATTACCATATTTTTTTGTAAACTTTTGAGACGGTATTCTATAACAAGTAATTTTTTCGAACCAATAAAATGGATAGAAGGTACTTTAAAAAACAAAATATTTTTTTTCAAAATTATAGTTTTTTGATACCATCGCCATATTTTTGTTTAGGATGGAATCCTACAAGTAATTTTCCGGAATCAATTACATAAATAGATGCAAGATTTTAAATGAAAAATTTTTTCGTAATTGTACAAGAAAGATATCGGGACTAAAAAAATACAAGTACATTTATTTTTTTATTTTTTTATCAATGTTTCTGTCATCAGAAACCTTTTCCGAATTTTCCACAAATGTGTCTCAATGATATCTACAACATATTAAAATTTCATCAAAATCGGTTAAGCCGATCAAAAGATATAAATTATTTTCGAAATTTTTATTTTTATTTTTTACAGCAAAACGGTTCAATATTACAATAAGGGCTAATATTTGACTAAATTGTAAGTAACACTGATAACAATCAAAGCCAAAAAAAAATGAGCATGATCCGTGCGGGGGCACATTGACTCTTCTTATCCAGCTACGACCTTTGTCTAGAACATAAAATTGTTGTCAAATATCTCTAAATTGTGGTTTTATTGTTTCAGAGGAACTTGACTGAATATTATAGCGCTGTAGATTCGCACAATATGATGATGATATTCGCATCTATGTTATACGAACGCCGTATCATTTTTATCTCAAAACGTCTATCAAGATTGAGTGCATGTGTACAAGCATGCAACGCTTTAATTTATCCAATGATTTGGCAACATATATACATCCCTGTTCTGCCATTATCATTAATAGATTATTTATTAGCGCCTATGCCATTCTTGATTGGTGTGCCTACCCTAACTCTTCAGGTACCTATAACAAAAATCTTTCAAGAATATTATTTAAAATATATTATTATTATTTATAATACATACGTTTTGTATGTATATTTTAATATTATATATACATGTGTTATTTGTATAATATTGTTTGCAGAAAGTACCCAAGAGTGATTTAGGAGAAGTTGTTATTTTAGATGCTGATAATAATACAATTAAATCACCGTTTCAAGATCTGGAGTCTTTACCTCAAGACGTAGTGCGTAAAGCGATATACCACTATGATACAATAAGATAACGTATCTTTAAGGATTAATATATGTTTTAAGTAATAAAATAAAAAGTTTCTATGTTGTAGGTAACGAATTTGAAGAAAGCGTTACGCAACAGGCCAGCTCTTCTCGGAGATGGCGTATCAAGGGCATTCCTGCGTGCATTAGTGCAGTTAACAGCAGGTTATAGAGAAGCATTAACTTTACAGCAGGGTGAGCGTATTACGTTCAATCAAAATGCATTCGTCGAAAGTAGGCCATCTTCTATGCAACCCTTTTTACGAAAGATGTTGGAATTACAAATTTTCCAACAAGTAAGTGAGTGCGCGTTATAAATATAGCATAATTATAACTGCTCGATACAATATAATAAATTTTTGGGGGTATTTTCAGTTTATAGAAGAAAGGTTGAACATGCTCAATTCAGGACTCGGTTTTTCGGACGAGTTCGAAATGGAAGCCTGCAGTTATTCAGCCAAATCAAGTAGTAAATTTATGCAGCAGTATAGGGAATGGACTTACACCATGCGAAAAGAAAGCTCCGCATTTTTCCGTAGTGTAAAAGATAAGGCATGTTACATTAACATTTTAATTAGATCAGATTCGATATCAGTTTATCTCCACATCTAATATCTACCTTTATTATAAAATAAAATAAAATAATGTTTTATCGATTGCAGGCTAATCCAGCAGTAAAATATGCTGTTAAATCAGTAAGTTTAAAGCACATTACTTTGCGTTATATACAGTATATTCTTTTTCTCGTTAATATTTTTGATCGTTATTCATAACTTTCTGTATCATTTAGTATCTATTGGAGTATAGTAATAGTCGATAGTCAATGGAAGAAATATGTTGTAAAGATTGATATCCACAGGTGAAAGATAAAGGCAAAGATATGAAAACGGCATATAAAGGATTAAAGTGGAAAGGTGTGTTTTCGTGATGTTGGTATATATAATCTTTATTTATGTTAAATATTCATTTATAAATATTTGTTTGGAGGACAGGACGGTCTAATAGAAGTGAAACCAGTATGAGATTTCACCAGCCACGATCGGCTCCTAGCTCGCCTACATTAGACAGAAGATCTATTGGATTTACATCCCCGCCAAAATCTCCAAATGGTGTATCAGCAGCAACTAGTTACCGAAAGGACTTACGTTTGCGGAATAGCAATTTCACTGATACAAGGTATATACAATCATTTATGTATTGATCATTTCTTCGTATCACTAATATAATTTATTCTTATACTTATTAAACTATTTTTTTATATTACTTAAATGTCAGATTAAATGTTTTATTTTAAAATTCCTACACAATTATTTCCAAAACTCCATTATCAAAAAAAATGGTTTTACATATAAAAATATAGATATTTATACAAATCAATTCTCTTCACTGTTTTGTATATGAAAATTATTATGATAAAATTATAAAAAAATGAATATTTTATGAGATTATATATATATTATATATATATATATATATATATAATAGATTATATATATATATAATCTCATAAAATATTCATTTTTTTATAATTTATCATAATAATTTTCATATATATCTATATATATATATATATATATATATATCTATAACACATTTACACTATAAACTTATATATATATATATATCTATTATATATATATATATATATATATATATATATATAAATCTCTTTGCTATGCTTAATGTTATAGTTTTGGGGGAAAAAAAACCAACTTACAACGTATATATATAGTATATATTATATATTAACGTTGTAAGCTGGTTTTTTCCCCCAAAACTATAACATTAAGCATAGCAAAGAGATTTTTTTTTGTTTTTTTGCAATTTATATAAAAATAATATAGAAAGGCACTACTTTGTCTTCTCCAGGTAGTTCAAGGAAAACATTCAATTTCATAAAAAAATTATGAAACTATAAAAACAGAAAAAATTGTGTTTGGAAGATAATTGCGTGGAAAGATTAAAATGGGACATCTTATATAAATGGAATTTTATTATGTTCATTATTATTTATATTACAGTAGAAAACAATACTCACCTTTAAGTCCTAGTTCGCCTGAAGAATCAGACTCTCCATTGGAACGTATAAATATAGATCTTATGCACGAACTTCGAGATGTGATATTTCCAAATACACCGCCTGTGGATAGGACAGTAAGTCTTTTACAGTTTACACAATACTTATACATTACCATTTTGCAATTTACATAAAGAGTACAATCTTATTAGTTGTCGAAAACGATGAAGGTATATTGATATAAATGAAGTATTGTACCTTTTTTTTACAACTGCACACATCTTCATGCTTTCAATTCTTGGCTGTATTAAAATATTTAACATATTGTAAGCAAATTTGATCCAATGCCGATTTTTTAAAATAAATTATCTGTTTGCTTTAGTCATATAAATCTCTGTTGCTTTTTGTGAATCGTTTATTCGTGTCTTTAACAAGCGATGAACCTTATCATTTTCATGTCCAACATGAAACATTATGAGAGAAAATAGGTATATACAGCATGTATCCTCATAAATTACGTCCAACGAAATATTAGATGTATGCATAGATATGTCCAATTCGTAGGGAAATATTTTGCATGCTCGTACTTGAATCATCCTCGTCCACTTAAATTTTCCATCGGCATTACTTTATATTCTCGATTCTTCAGTTAATATAATATAAATCATTTAAATATCTACCTGACTTGGTAAAGCAGTTACTTGGATAAATTAGATTGATACATGTTAACATGTTAAAGATATCTTTTTACTAATATTGATTGTTTTATCAAATGTTTATGCATTTTATGCTATGCACCATCTCTGTATTATTAAATGTAATGGCACACAATTCTGACGGTAATTATGCATAAAAAGGACATCCTCTCCGATGACCTTGACCTTGACATATGTTGTCAAGGTCACCATCCTCACGGAAGGTATACTTGTGATTCCCGGGGCCTCCCCCCCCCCCAAAAAAGCGCCGCGAGGGACACTCCGAGAGGTTTTTTAGTGGGTTATCCCACATAATTGTCCTCCCCGCCCCGGGGGAGGGGGTATCCGTGTGGATTTTCCCTCCGTTATCAAGAAAAAAAGGTCACCATCCTGAGTGACCTTCAGAAGGTTTTAGCCGACGGTCATTGTTTATTAAAAAGTTATAAACAAAAAAATTGGAAAATATAGCAGCTATTTTGAGTATTGGAAGGCATAAATGACTAATATATATATGTTGAAATAGTTCACGCATACACGTTTCACGCGAGACGAGTTGTCACATGGGTTCGTGGCGCACTTTACAAGCTCGTTTAAGTAGAGGTGGTATTAAAGAAGTTAAAGTTAGTCGATCATCTGTGTGGCGATATACAATAAACGAGCTTGTAAAGCGCGCCACGAACCCATGTGACAACTCATCTCGCGTGGAAAGAATATGCGTGAACTATTTCGTGAACATATATATATTAGTCATTTATGCCTTCCAATATTCACATATATTCAATATACAATTTATCAACAATTTATTGCTTTAAATGTTGTGTTTTGGTAAAGCAGCGACTTTCTCGCGAAATAAAGTATTCTCTGCTTTAAAAAAAAAACATAATATTAGTCGTTTATACCTCTTAGTACTTAACAGAATTGCTATATTTTTCAAACTTTTTTGTTAATAACTTTTTAATAAAAAACGACCGCCGGCTAAAAACTTCTGAAGGTCAGGAGGGTGACCTTGACAACATATGTCAAAAGGTCAAGGTCATCGGAGAGGATGTCCCTTTTATGCATAATTACCATTCTGACTGATAATAATTCCAAGTAAACACATACTCGTGTGCCATTATGTGCATGCGTCACATATTGAGAATCGGTAGAAATACGCTCTTTGATTATATCAATAAAATTTAATAGCTTGACATTTTAGTAATTAGACATTTTGTAACTTGTATCAGTTAATTTCTTATAAAGAGGAAAAGTAAAGATTTGTCATGCATCACTTTCAGTTGAAACCAGTACGCAGTTTAGACAGCTTGAGACCTGCATGGAGTGGGCACTTACGGCACGGCCCTCTACCTAGTACTATCATTACAAATCCACGCAAAGTTTCTTCGACAAAACAAATTTTATTTTCCTCCTCCTCTCATCCCCTTCCCTCAAACAATTCGGGTAATCAATCAAAACCGTTTACTTTTAATTCAGTGACTACAAAGTCAAATAGTACTATGGAGATTGAAACGTCACCTTCACCTGTATTGCCTGTATTACACAATCAAAATGCTCAACCAAATCAATTTTTACGTGAATTGCATGTACATAATGATTTCGTAAAACCTGTCGTTAACTTATTATCGTGCATTCATGAAAAAGAGAATGCGAAATCTCAAGAGAGATTTTCTTCAAACGATAGAAAATTCAATCCGAAAGATTGTCACATTTTTACACGTGCCGATCCAATTCCAAATAAATGGGATGACGAACCTTTCAGTAGACCTTTCAAAACGTCAAATTTTCTTCACGAAGTAAACGAAGATGATCCTTTCGATACGAGTAGAGTATTCACGCCTACTTATTTGCAACAAGCTGCGCCACTTTTTAAATCCACGATTTCCTCGACGCCCGCTCAATTTCATCCATTATCACATCCATTCGATACTACATCCTGTTCTGCACAGGCTAAGGTAAACATCATCGTTCACTATCTTTTATATCTATAAAACATTCCGATCAATTTTGGTTGATTGTTGGGCCCGCAAAGTATGTGAAAATACAATACTCGAGATATTTCAGATTTACCGAGCTATCATTCAGTCGCAAATGCCAAAAACCAACTTGAAAAAATTAAGTGCTATTTTTCAATATCAAGATAGCACTTATTATTTCAAGATAGCACTTATTATTTCAAGATAGCACTTATTATTCAAGATAGCATTTATTAGTTTCAAATCTCTCTGATTCGATAATAAAGTCTTCAACAAGGAAATTTAAAATTTAATTATCAAGCTTAAAAAAATAAAAACTCGGTAAATCTATCTTTCCAAAATTTAGTTTCTTATTTATAATTTCCACTGTCGTGTTTTTGTCCACGTCCTCAATTTTTGGCTGTGGTAAATTTTGTAGTAATTCATGTACAAACGCAGTATCAAATTGTCAAACAATAATGTCCAATAATTTAAAAAATGCGTATACAAAATGAACTATTTTCATGTATCACTTTATACGTACTTCAACTGTATTTTTTATTTTAGAAAAAAGTTTCGGAAGAAAATAAAAAGTTTTAGAAGGGTATGCAGAACATGCATACATGTTTTATAATATGAACTTTTTTACGAGATACTAACGTTTATTTTTTTTTTAATGGAATTATATGATTTTTCAGTAATTTGATTCTTTAAATTATTCTACACTCTACAGATATAAGACAGTCATCGAGAAAAATCAATACTTTATGAAATATTACATTTTTTTATGTTAACACACTTTATAAAAATTCCGTCAAATATTGCTTTTCGATTATTTCACTTTAATATTTTTATACACAGAATAATAAATAACAATTCATATTGATATAAATATAAAAATTAATTTGTGATTTGTAATTGTATTTCTTCTACATAATAGATGCATGCTATAAAAAATTTGTTATATGTCATCATAGTTTTCCCTTAAAATTGAAATTTTTATTCTATTTTTTCCAAAGTGAACAACAACTGATGTACTCATGATGATACAGTAGAATAGCTCATTTTGTATACAAAAGCTACATACATATATCAAGCACATTAACTCAATCATTACCACTAAAAAAATAACATTTTGATACTGCAAGTTGTATTCTCGTTATCCTCTCACATATCATATGCTGCCTGAATTCATTTATGAAAATTAAACGATCGGTGCGTGTTTTTTTCTTACAGGATTCTCCCGATGTCCCAGACTTGATACGGCTAGATTCAACAAATAGCAACGACGATTTCGATCCGCTTCTATCTAAATCTTCCGAATTTTCAAGCACAAAACAGATGAGTCAATCGTTACATTTACCTGAAATGGGTGAAGGTCTTAGTAACCCCTTATACCCTTATTTTCAACAACCGTTGCACAAAAACAATGAGAAGGCGAAAACCTCCGATAATGTGGGTGATATGGATTTATTACAGGCGTATGGTATAGACTTTAATAAATTTAGCTTATCCAATGGTGATAATCCATCCGCAATGAATACCGCCGCGTGTAATCGAAGTGATAACAGTATTAATAACACGATGGACACATTCAGTTTAACGCTGAATACACCTGCCATTAAATCACAAAATAATTGGACGAAGTTTGAGTAAATATTAATATTACATATATATATATATATATATATATATATATATACACACATACACACACACAGGATGTTTGGTAATAGGTGTAACACTCATCATGGATAAGTACAAAGGGTTAAACTAAATAGAAAAATTCTTTACCGTTTTGCGAGTTTCTCGATAATTAATAAAAAATTAATTAATAAAGATTTATGAATAAGTGTGTGTATTCAGTGACAGCCCAGTGTTACGCATATGTTGCTAAACGCACGCTTCTCTCAATGCCTCGCACGTGTAGCAAACGCAATCGTCGCGTGATGCTGGACTGTCTCTTCTCGTCGAATCGCGTGGACGCGCACCAGTAAGTAAAATGTTAGTAGCATGCGCACAGATTGGCAGAAAATTTGATCAGATCCCACACCAAAATCACAGCCATCTGTGTCCGCATTGAGCTCATGTTTTGTCAACAGAGTCTGCTGACTAGAAATGTGAGTAGATTCAGAGCAGAAACCGTGCAGAGTTAGCACCAATCTGCTCACACTGCTTGTAAGCAGGCTCTCTATCACATTTCTGGCAACAGTTTGTGCATATCATATGATACAGCAGCTTCTGTGTGAAATTTGTTGTCTTTCTGACATCAAAAATTTACTATAAGATATGCTCAGAATCTGTCTGCACAGGTTTGACTATCTGGGATACTGATTCGCAGATATTTATTAATTAATTCTTCATTAATTAGTACGGCTGCGGTCCACTTGACGCTACAAATGCTTCGAAGCATTCCTCTTCTCTTTTCTTTCAATGAAGAAAGGAGATCCAGACCGCTCCAAAGCATTTGTAGCGTCAAGTGGACCGCAGCCTAAGAAACTCGCAAAACAATAAAGGACTTTTCTATTCACTTCAACTCGCTCTACCTACGTACGAGAGAAAGTACGGTAATTACCAGACATCCTGTATGTGTATATATATGCCTACACACATTATAATTGTAAATATATTATTAGTAACTTTTTGTTATGCATTTAGATACCTTTATCAGAAAACATTCTCATTAACACACTCCTTTATAAGATCATTTCATCCAATAATTATCATGTTATACACAGAATCAACCGCCGGAATACTGTTTTGCGTCGTAAACGACATATACTTATGTACTTTCTTTGTATATCTTTCGTATTAAAAGCCAATGGCATCCGTGCATGCATATTTCGGCCAGTGCGATATTTCTGTTTATATTATATAATCAGTATTTTTTCAGCTACATTATTATTCGTTTACGGATTGTGCAATGCAAGAACACAATATTTTTATTTGGTAGCAATAACATAACATAACAAAAAGATTTGAGGAAATAATATAGGTTTGGATGAACTAAAAATTTAGATACTTTAATACTTTAATGTTGATAATGTATATAATTAATACATTGAAAACCCACAAAAAACATATTACATTTACAAAAATAACAGTATTATTTATTGCTTATATAATACTGTCACATCCTCTTACAAAATTCTAAGGTATCATTATAATTTCTACGTTACATTCACCTCTATCTACATCTTACAAATTTTCATGAAATACTCAATTACATATGAGTACAGTTTTATAACACATTCGTAGATGCTAGGTACCCAAACATATTTACTGTAATGAAAGCGATTGCATATATGCAATAGCGAAGGAAACTAAGTGAAACGAACATACCGTACAATTTTATAGTTTAGATTATTGTTAGATATATCAATTTTAATAATTGTTGCACATTTATTGGCAATGCTTTATAATAAATCAATGCAAAAAAATAAGATGCATCGTTTCTAGCATATTTATCATATTTGCTGTTATCCCGTTATCATATCTATACTATAATATAAAATTCTTACGGGTGGTGTGTGTTTGAACGTTTTTAACTTAAAAACTATTGGACCGAATTTGTATTAAAATAGGGGTAGAATTTTCTGGAATGTGCTATAGAGTATGTAGTTTTTCGTTACCGATTTTCTGGAAACCGATTTTTTTAAAAAATGTGGTAAAATTAAAAAAATTAAAAAAATCGGTTTCCAGATAATAGATAATGAAAAACTATACATTCTATAGCACTCCCAGGAAAATTCTACCCCTATTTTATGTGGTTTTAATACAAATTCGGTCCAATAGTTTTTAAGTTAAAAACGTACAAACATACACCATAATTCTTACGGGTGTAAGAATTAAAAAAATTTTTTTAAATCGGTTTCCAGAAAATCGGTAACGAAAAACTACACACTCTATAGCACTCCCCGGAAAATTCTACCCCTACTTTATATACTTGTGGTAAAAATTCGGTCCAATAGTTTATTATATAAAATTCTTACGGGTGGTGTATGTTTGAACGTTTTTAATTTAAAAACTACTGAATCAAATTTTTTACCAAAAGTATATAAAATAGGGGTAGAATTTTCTGGAAAATGCTATAGAGTGTATAGTTTTTTATTACCGATCTTTTTGGGAACCGGTATCCGAAATTTTTCCAATTTTTCAGGAAATAATTGACCAAATCTTAAAGAATTGTACATAAAACAGGAGTAGAATTTCCCGGGGAGTGCTATAAAGTGTATAATTTTTCGTTACCGATTTTTTTGGAAACCGGTATCTGAAACTTTCAATTTTTCGGGAAATAATTGACCGAAACTTAAAGGATTGTATATAAAACAGGGGTAGAATTTCCTGAGGAGTGTAATTTTTCGTTACCGATCTTTTTGGAAACCGGTATCAGAAATTTTTCCAATTTTTCGGGAAATAATTGACTGAATCTTAAAGATTTATATGTGCTTTTACATTAATCTACCGATTTAGTTAAGGCTCCTGGGTAGTCACCGCAGCCATATTGAATTCTTGCTATCGAGGCGAGAAATAACACCCTATTGTAAGTTGCGGTATTTTCCGAAATAAAGAGACATTTCAATAAAAAAATCACTAAAGATCGTTTCAACATACTTCTAAAATTGACCGGATACTATCCTTTTCCCTCGACAATAAACAAGCAGCCATAAAACAAAGCTTAAACATACGGAAAAACAAGCCGTTTGACGACTATCGAAAGGGGTGGAAAATGTTCCTTCCGCATATGTATTTCTTGCAAATAATCTTACCATCCGGTCAATTTTACGAGTTTCACGAATACGTTAAAAGTTGTAGCACAAGTACAGAGCGAATAATAAAGAAATTTAACGCAACTTACAATAAGGTGTCAACATGTCACAAGGACAGAATTCTCTATTGGAGAGAGTGAGAGGAGAGAATTCTTATTTCTACCGCGACGGTACGTCGCCACCGTCGCTTCGGAGTTCTCGGCTCAGGGACCAAGAGCCTTAAAACCGGTTAAAAAATTTTATTAATGGACCCCGCACAAAACCACGGGAAAATGGTTTTCGGTCAAATTGGCTGAAATTTCACTATGTTATAGTTTTCGCTATGCTGATAAAAAGTTATCATTGCACCAAGTCCCAAAAGTCAATATTTCTCAAGATATAAAAGGTCAAAGTGTGAAATATGGTCATCCGCAATAATAAGACGTATGTTACAAGTATAAGTGATACATTGATATTTATTCACGAAATAAATAAAAATTGATTTTTACATACATATATATATATGTAATAAATATTTAGTTTCGCAATATATATGCATATGTATATACAGGGTAGGGCAAAAGTATCGGACCGGTGAAATATCTCGAAAAATATAAGTTTTACAAAAAATTGTTTCAGATGAAAGTTATACGGCTTAAAAAGATCTATTGTATTTACTGATTTTAGCAGATTGATCTTGGGTGGTATCGTCAAGGCCAAAAATCAGTTGTTTTCACGGCTGCTCACAATCAGTTGTTTTCGCGGCTACTCAAAATCAGTTGTTTTCGCGGCTACTCACAATCAGTTGTTTTCGCGGCTACTCACAATCCGTTGTTTTCACGGCTACTCACAATTAGTTGTTTTCACAGCTACTCACAATTAGTTGTATTCACAGCTACTCAAAATCAGTTGTTTTCATGGCTACTCACAATTAGTTGTTTTCACGGCTACTCAAAATCAGTTGTTTTCGCGGCTACTCACAATCAATTGTTTTCGCGGCTACTCACAATCAGTTGTTTTCGCGGCTACTCACAATCAGTTGTTTTCGCGGCTACTCACAATCAGTTGTTTTCACGGCTACTCACAATCAGTTGTTTTCGCGGCTACTCAGAATCAGTTGTTTTCACGGATACTCAAAATCAGTTGTTTTCGCGGCTACTCACAACCAAAATAAAGTGACATTTCTGTTAGTATAAAATGGCAAACCAAAATCTTTTTTGTTACATCTGTAATGGTTGCATCACCTCTTGTAGGAACTCATTGATGTATCAAATCTGATCGTGAATCAGATGTAAAACACATTATTACAAATTCTGCACTGTGACAAATATGCATCAATTCAGTTTGACACACAACCCTCGGTCTTGCTTTAGCTGGCCGGATCAACCCTCGATCTTGCCTTAGTTGGCTGGTTCGCATGTTCAATATTTATTTATTACATATAAACTCGGCACAAAAATTAAAGGAACACTTAAATTTTCTTAAAAACTAGGCAAAATTTGAGCAGCTGTATCTTCGTTAAAAATGAACAAAATTTAAGTTTAAAAAAAGGGTTTTAAAGCTTGAAATCTCTACTTTCAGAAGATCACTATTTTCTTTTAGTTTCTGTGAGTTTGGTAATTTTTACATATAGAAAACCACGAGCTGGACAAAATGGGAAATTTTCTTCTCACTTTGTGGGCCTGTCACGTGCTCAAAAAAATCCTGCGAAATTTTTTGACTTTCCAATGTAAAAGCTCGAAGTTTTCCCTACAAAATCTTTTTTTAAAAATGTTTCTACGATTTTTTGTTACTGAGTTAACGCGGATTGAATAAGAAATGACCATTTTGACTTTGATTGCTCATAACTCCGTTAAAAATCATCGTACCGCAATTCGCAAAATGGATTCTTAAAGCTAAAACTTTGCTCTATCAAGTCGTATAATCGCCAATTTTTTTATAAAGATGTTTGGATACATTACAAGTGAGTAAAGATGTCGTAAAAATTTGCAATTTTTTACTTTCTTATTTAGATCCAAAAAACAATTGTGCAGAACAACAACAAAAATTTATTCTTTACGTTTTTTTCTACTTTTAAGTATCCTACATTTAAAAAAAATTTGCCGAATAGCTATGAGATTTTCTTCATGGTGGCCACTATGGTTTTACGAGGCAAAACGTACAAAAAATTGTGAAATTGCTTAATTTCAGTAAAAATCAAGAAAAAAATTAAAAATAACGTCTGGCGGACGTTGAAAAACTGTTTTCAATTACGCTGACAATACATTAAAGATGAGTAAGTGTCAGCATAAACTAGAAAGACTTTTTTATAAAAAATTAATGTTTTGTGTTTTAAAAATTTGAAAAAATACCGCCGGCATTAGCGTTACCCAAAGCATACGAGGAAGTTGCCCGGTCGGATTTACGCTTTGTTATGCGCGCGTGCGCGTGCGTAAGTGTATGTGTGTCATTCAGCTGAGACCCCGCGACTCGTCGCTTTCGCAGTATTTTATGACTCTAAACTCATTCATGACTATGTATGCGTGCGCGCACACGCGCGTGTTTGTATGTATGTGTATGTATGTGTGTGTTCCGTATGCGTGTGTACGTACGTACATGCGTGCGTGAATAGGTGAGTGGATAGATGGTCGTAGGTGGTAAAATGAATTTTTTCAAATTTCGAAAACACAAAACATTAATTTCTTATTAAAAAAAGTCTTTCTAGCTTATACTGGTATAAATTTTAAAAAATTTATTTTACCACCTATGACCATCTATCCACTCACCCACACGCGCACGCATGTACGCATGCATACATACACATACACGCATGCAGGCGCACGCACACACAGTCATAAATAAGTTTAGAGTCATAAAATACTGCGAAAGCGACGAGTCGCGGAGTCTCAGCTGAATGACACACATACACATACGCGCACGCGCACGCGCGCATAACAAAGCGTAAATCCGACCGGGCAACCTCCTCGTATGCTTTGGGTAACGCTAATGCCGGCGGTATTTTTTCAAATTTTTAAAACAAAACATTAATTTTTTATAAAAAAGTCTTTCTAGCTTATGCTGACACTTACTCATCTTTAATGTATTGTCAGCGTAATTGAAAACAGTTTTTCAACGTCCGCCAGACGTTATTTTTAATTTTTTTTCTTGATTTTTACTGAAATTAAGCAATTTCACAATTTTTTGTACGTTTTGCCCCGTAAAACCATAGTGGCCACCATGAAGAAAATCTCATAGCTATTCGGCAAATTTTTTTTAAATGTAGGATACTTAAAAGTAGAAAAAAACGTAAAGAATAAATTTTTGTTGTTGTTCTGCACAATTGTTTTTGGATCTAAATAAGAAAGTAAAAAATTGCAAATTTTTACGACATCTTTACTCACTTGTAATGTATCCAAACATCTTTATAAAAAAATTGACGATTATACGACTTGATAGAGCAAAGTTTTAGCTTTAAGAATCCATTTTGCAAATTGCGGTACGATGATTTTTAACGGAGTTATGAGCAATCAAAGTCAAAATGCTCATTTCTTATTCAATCCGCGTTAACTCAATAACAAAAAATCGTAGAAACATTTTTAAAAAAAGATTTTGTAGGGAAAACTTCGAGCTTTCACATTGGGAAGTCAAAAATTTTCACAGAATTTTTTTGAGCACGTGACAGGCCCACAAAGTGAGAAGAAAATTTCCCATTTTGTTTAGCTCGTGGTTTTCTATATGTAAAAATTACCAAACTCACAGAAACTAAAAGAAAATGGTGATCTTCTGAAAGTAGAGATTTCAAGCTTTAAAACTCTTTTTTTAAACTTAAATTTTGTTCATTTTTAACGAAGATACAGCTGCTCAAATTTTGCCTAGTTTTTAAGAAAATTTAAGTGTTCCTTTAATTTTTGTGCCGAGTTTATATATATATATATATATATATATATATATATATATATATATATATATATATATGTAAAAATCGATTTTTATTTATTTTGTGAATAAATATCAATGTATCACTTATACTTATAACATACATCTTACTATTGCGGATGACCATATTTCACTACTTTGACCATTTATATCTTGGGAAATATTAACTTTTGGGACTTGGTGCAATGATAACTTTTTATCAGCATGGCGAAAACTATAACATAGTGAAATTTCAGCCAATTTGACCGAAAACCATTTTCCCGTGGTTTTGTGCGGGGTCCGAGGATGGGTTTAATTGCTTACGATGTGTATTATTGTTCAATAACAATTAATTTTTTTTAAAACCGTTAAAAAATTTAATTAATTTTTCGAGGATGGGTTTAATTGCCACGATGTGTATTATTTTTCGATAACAATTGAAATGAAGTTGCTGGCTTCACATATTATATATCAACAGTCACTTCAATTCGTGACTTTTGTGACTGTCGCGAGTGATAGAAAAGTTATTAAGGTAAACGTCTCAATAGCGGACCATTTAAGACGCCTGGAAAATTAAAATTGAATTTTTATATATATTAACAAATCTTATTTATAAGCGGATACGACGAAACGAAAGCTTGAATTCTCTAGTTTCTGGAAACCATCCAATAATTAGTTCCATCGGTAATAGTTGATTTGATTTTTTCGGAAAATGCGAGAAAAGGAAATGTCCCAGTACCCGACCATCAGTTTTTGGTTATGTCCCGATATTCGGCCACTCGATGGCTGCATTCGGGGAGCGCGCTATTAGCGCTATTGCATCATTCTATCTTTATCGCTCATCAGGTGTAAAACAAGGATAGAATAAGCAAATAGCGCTAATTGCGCGCTCCCCGAATCCAGCCGATATGTCCCAGTACTTGACCATCAGTTTTTAGTTATGTCCCGATATCCGACCACTCGATGTCCCTATTACCAACCAGTCGCAGATGAAAGCAGAGACAGCGATTCGAAAGGTTACGTTCAAGACTTTCCCATACAGCATAAAATATTTTCAAAAAATATGTCTAAATATTTCTATAAAAAAATTACAAAAAACATTTTAAAATGGTTTTAAGAATATTTTAAAATGGTTTAAAAATATTTTGTGATAACGTTTGTAAAAATATTTTAAGAATCTTTTAGAAATATTTTTTAAAATGTTTTTATTTACCATCCAGATAATATTTTCTTAAATATTTGAAATATATTTTTAAAATATTAATTAAAATCTACATATATATTGTTTTATAATCTTGTTTTAAAATATTTAAAAAATATTATTTTAAATTTTTTAAGTTCCGTCGCGGCGTGTTGCTTTCGCGCCGCGGTCGTTACCTCTGGCGCCGCCTAAGCAAAAGTTTTCTAAGTCCTCTCGCTGCGTATTGCTTTCGCGCCTCGGTCGTTACCTCCGGCGTCGTCCAAGCAAAAGTTTTCCAAGTTCCTTCGCGGCGTGTTGCTTTTGCGTCGCGGTCGTTACTTCCGGCGCCGCCCGAGCATTTCTAAGTCCTCGCGGCGTGTTGCTTTTGTGCTGCAATCGTTACCTCCGGTGCCGCCCGAGCAAAAATTTTCTAAGTTCTCTCGCAGCGTGTGGCTTTCGCTGGAACGAATCGGTACAGCGTCCAAGTTCTGTTGGATTAAACTATAACATTTTTTTACAGCAAAAGCTATAATTTAGCAACCCATGTGCGAATGTCGGACTTCTGCCAGAGTTGTCTGCATGACTCAGAAATGGCACAATATTGGCTGCCAAGACTTGATGGGTGGTACTGCCCCAGTGCGGATAAACTGCTAGATCAGTATTGTGCCAGTCTCGGTGACCAGTACCCCCATCCAACCGTATTCTGTTCCGAGGCGTCTCGTCTCAGTACTGACCGTGTATAAGGCCAGAAATGATATTGCTCTATGGCCAAGAGTCGGCTCAGTACTGGGCATGTATTGGGTCAACTTAGAAAATTTTTGCTCAGCGCCGGAGGTAACAACCGCGTGAAAGCAACACGCCGGGAGGGACTTAGCGTTTTGCTCGAGCGTCGCCGGAGGTAACAACCGCGGCACGGAAGCAACACGCCGCAAGGGGACTTTTCGCTAGAGTCGGAGGTAACGACCGCGTTCGTGCCTCTCGATTACAAGTACCCCCGAATTATGGTGTCATTCGTCTCGCTTTGCGTCAACATGGCGTATCGTCAACCCCCGAAATCGGCTGCCGGATATCCCGTACGGTAATCGAATTTGCGTCGTCGTCGCTCTCAGCGGTCAAGTCCCGATGGTCTCGATATTTCGTCACCGGCGCCCGTAAGCGGCCGTGCGTAAGACCGTGCGTCGCCGACCGCTCGGCCGGCCGGTTGGGTACTATAAGAAGTGCGGTGCGCTTGGCGAGCCGAGCGACACGAGCGATACGTATGGACGTACAAACGCGTTTCGCTTGGTCCGTACAAATGTGTAAAACGTTTGTGAAATACGGCTTTATCATGCATGTTGTTAACGTTATTATATTAATATTATATTATGTTAAATATACGAATTTCATATTAATAAATAATTATTACATTAATTGTAATTGCGTTATTATTTTTAATATTTACCGGTTATTATCATTACACGATTTTTGAACACTATAAAGATATGTTATATAGGAGTATAAGCAACAAGAAAGCGTCAGAATAAAAGGATCACCACACACACTAGTCCGTTCGACCATCGATGTCAAGCGACGTTAGGTGCGGTATTGACTCGGATGGATGACCGCGCGGCTGTATGCACACACGACATATACATAATAAATGTATTTTCTTTTTTTTTGTTTTCTAAAATTCTTAATTCACAAAAGCATAACGGCATATACATACCATTAAATGACTTATATTTATGTCATTTTTAAAGCATTTTTAAAATGATTATGAACATATTTTATTTTTTAAAACAATATTTCTAAAAGATTTTACAAATATTATTGAATATATTTATTTGCAATCTTTTAAGACAATATTTCTAAAAGATTTTACAAATATTATTGAATATATTTATTTGCAATCTTTTAAAAATATTTTTGAAAATATTTTTCTGACATGATCTGACGGACATAGAAACATTCTAAAAATATTTTTGTAAATTATTTTAAATTATTTTAATCTTCCTAAAAAATATTTTAAAAATATTTAAAAAACATTTTGTGCTGTATGGGTTTCCAATGTAAACAATCTGCTGACTACATAATAGCAATAAATAAAGCCAAATTTGTAAAATGTTAGATATCATACTTACTGCGAATAATCGCCTCAGTTTAGCGTAATTTTAGGCCGGTATTCATAGTCGGTTCTTATATTTAAGACCATCTTAAGTACAATCTTAAGATGTCATTAACCAATCACAGAGCCGTATTAGCATCTTAAGATATTACTTAAGACGGTCTTGAAATAAGATCTGATTATGAATACCGGCCTTAAACACACTTTAAGCACACTAGTAAACAATGCCGCGCTGATCGTTTGTGTCAATTTCCATCAAGGTTATGGCCGCTGAGTTCGTTGCGTCCGGCAATTGGGACATCACCCGATCGCCTGGTTGTACCAGTATCCAGCCACTTGGTTCGCTACTGGTAACCATACGGTTGAAACGTCCGAGTATCCGACCATGCAAATTAACAATTTATCGGCAGATCTAACTAAATTTCGACCCTAGATTTGCATTCTCTACATCTTTCTTAATATAAAAAGCTATAACTTGTTCAATATATATAAAAAATGAAGGCGACATAGTTACAATTAAACTTCGTCAATTCTTAACAAACTGGCTTACAGATGCGCTTCGTTTCCCGGGGCAGCGCGTGCACTCTCAAGAAACTCGAAAAAATTACTAAAAAGAGCGCAAGGATTATTTTAACCGTTGGCCTATGCATAGATTATAAATCGTAGAACTCAATTAAGTGGTTATTTATTTATTTTTATCGAAAAATCTCTTAATTACGAACTGGGACATGGTTGGCTATTTCGACGTTTCCCTTACAGTTTTCTTGCAATCGAGAGAGAAAGAGAGAGAGAGAGAGGGGGGGGGGGGAAGGGAGGGAAGGAGGGAGGGAGTTAGGGAGGGAGTTAGGGAGGGAGGGAGGGAGAGAGAGAGAGAGAGAGAGGAGAGAGAGAGAGAGAGAGAGAGAGAGAGAGAGAGAGAGAGAGAGAGAGAGAGAGAGAGAGAGAGAGAGAGAGAGAGAGAAGAAAGAAAGCAATTATTCGTCAACGCAATGGAAGAATTCGGTTATTGTGAGTTTAAATAAGAATTTTTAAATTTTAATAAAGCAAACGAATATTCGTTCTCTTTAATAATCTATATCTATATATATATTTTTTTTAATTGGACGACAATTTTTTGAAAATAATTAAATTTTTTTTAAATTTGAATTTTTTTTAAATTTTTAATTTAATCGCAATTAATAATTTTAGTACTAAAAGACGATCAGGACGACCTGCTAATTCAAGCTGCTAAAAATTATGAAAGGGAGCAAGCAGCGACTTTTGAAAATACTCAAGAAGAATAATACACAAAAAGCGCATTATTCTGAAAATATATATATTGAAAAAAATAAAAATGAGAAGTCACAAAAATTTAAAAAGTCTACAAAATAAATTTTGTAAGTATTGAATCTTTTACAAAATTTTTTTTCTCTGACTCTAATTCTGCATTTTCTCAATCTTATTTTTCGATAATACACTTTTTTTATATAGAACTTTTAATCAACATCTTTTACTTCGTCTTGAGTATTTTCTAACTTCGCTGTTTGCTCCCTTTAGATTTTACTGCTGCTCAAATCAGAAGTTTGTCTTGATTGTCTTCTAGAACTAAAATTATTATTAGGCATGTAAATTAAAAATTTTTGAAGAAATTAATTTATTTTTATAATTGTCCAATTTACAAAAATATTTATTTAAAAAAAAAAATATATATATATATAGATATATGAAAGCCGCTACTATTTTTTAAATACTGAAGAATATAATAAAATTAAAAATAGTTTGATATCTAAAAATTTGCGGAAGTTAGAGCAACCATAAACATTTCTACAAAAAGTACAAATTTTCTTAAAAAAGAACCGCTTTAACGAACATCGCCAAATTCAGTCTCAACCTCACTTACATGATATTCGAAATAAATAGAAATTTAATTTCATTTAAATTATTTGAAAATGAGATGCATATATATATATATATATATATATATATATATATATATATATATATATATATATACGTATATATATGTATAAGTATCAAAGATTATTAACGTCTTGACGATGAATCAAACCAAAACCAATGGTCGAATCGTCACGATGATTTTTTGCCTTTTCTACTCCTATTTTATATATAATTTTTTAAGATTTGGTTAATTAAAACCTAATTTTATACGCGATCAAAGGTCCATATACAAAAGGTTTACGAAAACAGAGCTTCGTCTATGAAGAAGCAAAAAGTGATTGAGGGAGACTACTTTGACGAAAAAAAAATCTAATACTCTTTTCATCTTATAAATAATATTTTTTGTCGCGCACGCACAAATTCTTATGCATTTTGTGTTATTTTTTACTTCATTAAACCATGAATTAAATAATAAAAATATTTAAAATTATAATGCAAAAGTTTTATTTCATATGGCAGACATTTTCAATTGCAATTGCAGAATTTAGAGATATAATAAATAAGATTTTCAATCTCTAAAAGCTCTCATTAAACTCAGATAAAACGGAAACAATTTACTATGTTAGGAAATATGTTTTACCGGCATTCTTTGTCGGCACGTAGCGTCGTATTAATTTGACAGAATTAAAAATCCTTCTCCAGAATTGCAGTATATACATTAATGATTCAGGGGAACTCCGATTTTATATAGAAAACGAGAAAAAATTACGAAAGTACAAATTTCATTATCCTACTTTTATTCCAATATGGCGTCTCGAGTTGCGGCGAGCTGTCAGCTCTCGTCACAAGATGTATTTCATATAAGAGATATACCATTGATACGAACGCGAAAACAAGCTTCTCTGAATTGCACAACAAGAAAAACATCGATAAACCCCCCAAATCAAGATTTGGAAGCGTAATATAAAAGTATGATGTCGATGTGCATCGTGCGTATGTGTGCATGCAATGTAGCGTGATATCCTTGTCTATGGCCGGTATTCTTAGGCCATTGCACGTAATAAAGTTTTAGTCATAATCGTAAGGTCGTAAGAAAATAGACCAATCACACTCGATTATTCTTCAAGTGCGAAAAGAATAATTGACTGTGATTGGTCTATTTTCTTACAGCCTTACGATTATGACTAAAATTTTGTTACGTGCAATGGCCTTTAGTCGATTCTTATATTTAAGACCGTCTTAAGTATGATCTTAAGATGGTATGAACCAATCATAGGCCGGTATTCATAATCAGATCTTATTTCAAGACCGTCTTAAGTAATATCTTAAGATGCTAATACGGCTCTGTGATTGGTTAATGACATCTTAAGATTGTACTTAAGATGGTCTTAAATATAAGAACCGACTATGAATACCGGCCACAGAGCCGTATTAGCATCTTAAGACATTACTTAAGACAGTCTTGAAATAAGAACTGACTATGAATACCGGCCTATATCTTTGTCTATACATCAAGGACAGATATAGTCGATAACATAGAAAATGGTAATTTTGTCGGTTTTACAGACGGCTCCAGCATCACTTTAAATGTCCTGATCACATTCAGTAAAATATTTAGTACCAATATTTTTAATATAAAGATGTCGGATGGAGTAAAGCAATAAAAGAATATGCGAATTTATACTCTCATCCAAATTCTATTTCTCTTATTCATCGGAAATAGTGTACCTAACACGAAATATTAGTTATTTGTGTAACAAGTGCGGGAAGTTGAGAATTGGACACGAGTGCGGGTGATCGCACTCGCCTTCGGCTCGTGCGTCCACTCCGCACTCGTGTCCAATTCTCAATTCGCACGTGTTAAGGCCATCGCACACAAAATTGGATAGGCTGCATAAACATAGCATAAGATCGGTGGACCAATGAGCATCCAGCATAAAGTCGCCATATTGATTTACATAAGATGCTCATTGGTCCAGCGGTCTTATGCTATGCTTATGCAGCCTATGCAATTTTGTGTGCGATGGCCTTTACACACCCTATTTTATATTACAAAGTGCGTGGAAAGTGGCCTATTGTGCACGCGCCATTTGTGCGACGGATGGCCGATTTCGCACGCGCGAGAGATTTCTCACTCGAGCACTGCGTGCGGGAATATCTCATTCCCGCACGGGTTCGAGTGGGGAATTTCTCGCGTGGAAAATTGGCTATTTGTCGCACAGATGGCGTGCGCGGAATGGGCCACTTTCCACGCACGTGTGATATAATAGTTATTTATGTAACAAGTGCGGGAAGTTGAGAATTGGACACGAGTGCGGAGTGAACGCACGAGTGTCCAATTCTCAACCCGCACGTGTTACACACCCTATTTTATATTACATAGGCTGCGTTCGGAAACGTCACCCGAGTGCACACGAGTATACTCCCTTCTCTTTCTATCTCAGCGAGTTAGAAGGAGAAGGGAGTATACCCGTGTGTACCCGGGTGACGTTTCCGAACGCAGCCAAAGTGCGTGGAAAGTGGCCTATTGTGCACGCGCCATCTGTGCGACGGATGGCCGATTTCGCACGCGCGAGAGATTTCTCACTCGAGGCCGTGCGGGAATGAGATATTCCCGCACGCAGTGCGGGAATACTCATTCCCGCACGGGTTCGAGTGGGGAATTTCTCGCGTGGGAAATTGGCCATTTGTCGTACAGATGGCGCGCGCGGAATGGGCTACTTTCCACGCACGTGTGATATAAAAAATATTATTCTACAAAACATACATTATCACTATACTCGTATACGCATTTAGATGGCAGAATTACAACTGCTAAAAGCACAAATAATCCAGATAAAATACTGAAATGTACTATTAATATTAGAATTAAACGAAGCCAATGTAGAACTTACACTTGCATTAAAAATCTTTCCAACAATATATAAACACAATCACGAACAATCACAGTCGGTAATGATAAGCGCTGTGATCGCTTGAAGACGAAATGCAAATTTATTTCAGAAGAAGAAATAAATGGACATAGTTCTCCATTTAAGTGCTATTTACTACTTGTACTTGAGATGTAAAAAATTGTAGTACAAAACTTATTAAAAACATAGGAATTTTCTGTCATTGAAGATAGGACTGAAAATTTCGAGTGTCTTGCATTTTGCTACGATTCCGTAGCTTTTAAAAAAGCAATCTGCTATTTTCTGATCTAGTTTTCCTCCGACACTTTGCTTTATAGATTGAACCTACAACCGAGTTTATAAAAATTGTTTTGTTTCCGTTATCATTATAAATTTTTACGCACAAATTAGAATTTTATCTTTATGTTGTTACCATTTTGTAATTACATTTTTCTAATAGTCTATTGTAGGTTCTATCTTTAGAGAAAAGAGGGAAAACTAAACCAGAAAATAGCGGATTGTTCCCTTAGAAATTACAGAATTGTGGCAAAATCGAGAAAAATGTCCTCGAACATTTTGCTTTCAGATTGAACCTACAACGGAATTATTTATTATTGTACTAATTATTATTTATTATTTGTAAGTATATTTGAAATGTAGAAAATTAATTTGTAATAGGAATCTTTATTAAGTCGACGCAAGTGGCGAGTAACAATAACGCTTAATCACAACGTTTCGACCCGGGGGTTTGGGTCCTTCTCAAGTGTCTATAAACTGGCATGGAACTGTCGCTCTCACGTGAACATCTCAAGAATACGAAAATTTTGACCGAAAAAGTCATATGTCAACCGAACATCTTTTGACATATGACTTTTTCGGTCAAAATCTTCGTATTCTTGAGATGTTCACGTGAGAGCGACAGTTCCATGCCAGTTTATTGACACTTAGAGAAGGACCCAAACCCCCGGATCAAAACGTTGTGATTAAGTGTTATTGTTATTCGCCACTTGTGTCGACTTAAGGATGTATGGGTGATATCTCAAAAGCATTACCAAAAATCTAAAAATTTCATAGATTGTTCTATTATTACGTCTAAGTATCTGTGTAAAATTTCAGCACAATTCTCTTACTGGTTTAAAAGTTATTGTAATTAAGGATGTATTACAGATATTTAAAATATATTCAGAAAACGCTGTAAATTGTTTCTAAATTAAATTAAAAATACTCTGTAAAATTTTGAAGTTATTTAAGAGTTATTTAAGTTTAAAGTTGATAAAATTAACATTATCCTTTGTAGAGACTCGACACTTTGCTGTAAATATAAATAAAATATAAATAAACCATTAAGATATTTCATAAACTTTTTTTATGGGTAAAACATACATCATTGATATTGTATTTTAAATTTCAAAATTTTTTGCCACAAAAAAATTTTTTTAATTGTTTAAACAATACTAATTATTTAAATAACAAAAAATCATACTCAAACTGTTAACGGTAATCCCTTCTACATACAAAAAATTTTGAGTTGTTTGACATACATGCAATGTCTTCTTTTATTGAAAGTTTAACTTTTAGCAAGGACTGTACGACACATACATCCTTAATAAAGATTCCTGTTTTAAATTATTATTGACAGATTAATCTTCATTTTTAATTAATTTGTAATATAAAATTTATTAAAAATGTAGAAAGTTTTTTTATAACTAACAAAAAATAAGATTGAAAATTTCGAGTGTCTCGCGTTTTGCCACAATTCTGTAATTTATAAGAAAGCATTTCTAATTAGATCAAAAAATAGCAGATTGCTTCTTTAGAAGTTACGGAATCATGGCAAAATGCAAGGCACTTTAAATTTTCGGTCTTATAATATCTTCAATAACAGAAAATTCCTATGTTTTTAATAAGTTTTATATTATAATTTCTTACATCTCAGATATGGGTAGTAAACAGCACCTATGTAAATGGAGAATTATGTCAATTTATTCCTTTCCCTGAAATATAAATTAGCAAATTTTACCCCTTCAATTTAACCATATAAACTTCCTTTCCCCTCTTAAGATAGGAAGTGGTTTCGCTATTTACAATATTGGGTCCAGAACTTTTGCTAAAGCACTCGCATTTTATTTAAGTTTATAATATTATTTCTTTATAAACATTAATATTTTCAGTAGATAGATAAATTGAAAAAATAGAAAAAATATAGTGTACGCGATTAATTATTTAACATGAATATCAGATGATTGATTTTGAAACTTTTTCCACAATTGAACACACACAATTGAACAAAGAAATTGCCTTCTACTTTCAGAGGAATATATTCAAAAGGCTACAACAGATGGACTATAATATAATTCAATATATTCATAATAGGTGCCTAAAAAAAACTTGAGTAAAAGTGAAACTATCAATACAATTCAAATATAGAAAGAATATAATTATAGTATTCCAAATATTTGCATTTGCAAACTCGTATCGACTTAAATTTACTTCGTTTGTTTTCTATAAATAAGTTTATTTTACTTTTTTTGTGCCAATTACTTGCAATTATCTGTTCTGTAGAAATTTACACCTTACCTAATATGTTGATTTTGGAAAAAAAAAAGGAAATATATGTATAAGTAAATAATACAATAAATAAAAATATAAAACTTATTAATCAAACTGATACTAAATAATGAGTGCAATCAAAAAGCATTTACTTTTAAGATTGCATTAGTGCTGGTCTACAACCTTGCTTTAAAGGATATTTAAGCTCTAAACCGTAAGAAATTGACCAATCACAATGGAATGTGAGGAGAATACTCGATTGTGATTGGTCAATTTCTTACGGCTTAGAGCTTAAATATCCTTTAAAACAAGGTTGTAGACCAGCACTTACATTCATAACAACATTGAATGCTACCCAATAATTAGCGCATCAGCATTATTTGTACAATATAAGCAAATACATTAATAATTGTATTACAGTTGGTGCCTTAGAGAGTACAAATTCCTAGCGATAGATAGCACAACGCAAAGTTAACGCCTGCAAAGCAATTCTTTCTTGGATTTCCGAACTCTCGACCTTAGTATCTTCAAGAGAGCTTCAAAAAGAGTGTTTTCTTTTTACTTAGAACTTTGATACTTTAATCTTTTTGATAACGTAAACTATAGGAATCCTTTAGTAATAAGGATTGGACAACAGATCAATAGGATGCGGATTGGTCGCCGCCATTCGAGGAACACTTCCGTGCTTCCTGTTATATTTATTACATGCAATATGTGTTAAGTAAATGTAATGCTAAAAATATTATATTTATATAAATATCAATAATTATTAAAATCTTTTACGTTATTTCCGAATATACAATATATATTATTTAAGATTACTAGACACTACAGACGCGCGCTTCGCGCGCGCTATATATTTAATATAGCTTTAACATTATGTTATTACTATTACACTATTAACTCCTTGATACACACAATAACTGTCAAAATATACAATGACAGCTGCAAATGAAGTAAGCGCAGCAAGAGAACCAATCGGCATTGCGGAGAAGCGACAACAATAAACTTTACATCTCTTTTTTAGATATGGATGGAATGGATGGATGGATGGAAACATTCATAATAAACATTTGAATGTCACTTTTGCATTAGAACATAGTTTGAACATCGCGTGGCGGTTGCTTCTGACTCTCAAATGGCGACGTATCCGGCGCGTTGTCCGATCCCTTACTAGAGGATTCCTAACGTAAACGTTTATAAAGTTTACAATTATTAATAGTTATTAATTGACTTTTAAAAAATCTTTCCAACAGACTGTTGTTTACAAACTATTCGATTGTAAAAGCGTTTGATTTAAAAATTTCAAAATTCTGAATAATATAAAAAGGCGGTTTAGTTTAGTTTAGTTTAAACTAAACCAAACTAAACTAAAAAGGCTAAAAAATCAGACTGTTTAAATTAAAAAACTTTTTCTAATTTTACATTTAGTAAAAATTAAAGATTTAAATATTCGTATAGCGAAACATCAAAGTTCTAAACGGAAAGAAAGCGTGATACTGTAAACTTCAAAAGGACGAAAATCCAAAAAGTAACAAAAAAACTTTGTTAGCTTCTCTTTATTTGTTAATAAATGAATCATCGTTTCTGGACACAGTAAATAACTGCGTATCGTCTCTGCCATGTAGGAAGCAAATTCTCGAGAATTTAAAAAATTTATTAAGGCTCCTGTTCACTCATTGCAGCCATCTTAAATTGATGACGTCAAAAGCAAAAAAATATATCATGAAAATTCTTACAACGTACATTAAAATAAGAATATTTTTTTTAATAAAATCGCATTTGTAATCGATAGATTTCTAAAATATACCAAAAACTCCCCTATTGTGTAGGTAATCAATAACCCATATATGTCGAATTGAATTGTACTTAATCAAATTATAATAGATGAGAATTCTCGGTATATTTTAACACACACTATAATTATTTTAAATATAAAAACACTGAAGTAAAATGAAAAATGACGCTGCATGTTACAAGAATAATTTAGCTTTTTAACGTCATTTTCATGTTTTATAAGTTACAATTTTGTCAAGAGTGACGCTGTATGTACTGTCAACATAAACTTGGCAATCGAGCTAGCAGGAGTCTTACGCGAGCTTGCAATAGAAAACATTTACAGAATAACACGTTAGAAAGTGTCTAACGTAGATCTTTGAAACACACATTAATAGGTTACAAAATAGACTTTTGTTCTGTATACATTTTATACTTATAGTCATCTGTACATATTCGCGCACGCACGTATTCATGTTTAATCCGACTACAATTTTAAATAAGGGAGCATAATTTCTAAGTAAATTTTCTATTAACTCAATAAATAAGTTACTTAAGTATGTTAAATAATTCAATAAATAAGTAACTTATATGAATCGTAATTTAAATGTTTACAAAATTTTCTATGTATTTACTGTCTACATTGTTTGTAAGACCATTACTGCATCAATTATTCGTTGCAATTCGCCTTCGTTATTCGCCAACTTTTCCTTGTTATTCTTTTGAACATCAAGAGGTACCTTGACATCATAATCGGGCACAGCTAAATCCTGTTTCAATTTTTGTATAATCTCGACTAATTGTCTTTCCTTTTTTTGTAACTTTTCTAACTCTTTCTTTGGGTCAATCAAACCCTACAAAATACATTTCTATAATAAATATATAATAATAATTAAAGTAAAAGTATATAATATGGTGTAATGTGTTTACCTTTAGTAATAGATGCACTTGAACTTTGTCGGTTACAGTAACAATAGCACAGCCTACCGGTGGTTTTTGCGTGCTGAGAGTAGAATATGCAAGAGTTTCTATGAGTAATTTATACCGAATAATCTTCTCCTTTAAAGCCGAATCACTACACACGACATACGCTTCAGTTTTCGTTTTATTCGGTAAATTATAAGTTGCGCGGGCAGATCGAACATTTTTAATTATTTTTTGCGCAAAGTCAACGTCCTTTTCGACCTCTCGGTTTCTCCAACGACACTGAAATACATCAGACATGTCGCAGTTATGGCACTGACTTTAATCACGCGTCATAATCGCGGTTGTAAATATATAATTACCTACCTTGGCATCATCTGGATATGCACTTACACATATGCTTGGATATATTAGCTTCTTACGAGGTAAACGTTGATAAAGCTCTTCCGTTATAAAGGGCATAAACGGGCTCAACAAACGCAACCCCACATCTAGCGTTATAAATAATACTTTTTGAGCCGCTAATTTAGCCGCATTATCTTCGCTTTGGAATATTGGCTTGAGGTATTCCTAGTAATAGACACGTAAATTGTTGTATAAAAAGATTTTTTCCCCGTGTCCCATAATGTACCATAACATAAAAAAATCAATTATTACTGACCAGATAAATATCACACAAGTCATATAGCCATAAATTGTAACAGGTAGAAGTAGCTAATGCAAAATCATACTGTTTTATTGCTTCGTCGCAAGTCGCGGCGGCGTAACTAACTCGTGATAACATCCATAAATCTACATTTGTCTCATTCCCAGTCAGCTATAATAGGAAAATGTGTTACAGATTAAAATAATTAAAATGATAAGTACAGATTAAAATTTTTGCTAATTTTTCTAAACAAAGGTGTTACTTGTATATTAAATAAAGCTTTACCTCAAATGTATCGTCATTATTGCGTTGATGCTCGTTAACGTATGCAAGTTTCGGTATCATTTTATTTTGTTCCGCACGAAACACAGCCTTTTCTTCAGCCGTAAATGTGGTGACATGGTCGTACCAACGTTTAATGTGCAGATGCCTTGCAAGATCAATGTTTAATTCCTTCAATGATCGATGAACTGACGAGTCAAGTTGCGAAGGTGTATAACCATCGAGGTACGGGTAATCCGCCAAGTAATTATTTAGCGCCTCCTGCACGCACGATTCATTCAAAGTCCACTGATACCACTCACTATCTCCAACCATGTCAATACAATTTGCGTTATTGTATTTCTGGCGTAAAAGAATTTACAATTACATATTTGATATTTTACAATAGTCAGAACATGGATGACTTTCATAAAATATTAAAATTTACTTTATCATTTAAATTGTCGCATTTAAATTGAGATCCAAGATAGGTAAGTGCGAATTTTGTAGCGTTCCATATCTTGTTGCAAAAGAATCTGTATCCTTGTACGCGGAATATATCAAGATTTATATCTCTCCCTTGAGTAGTGTAGGCACAGAGAGCGAATCGCAGAGCATCCGTTCCACATTCGGGAATGCCTTGCGGATAATCACGCTTCTGACCTTCTTGAGCTCGTTCAAGTTCTTTTGGATCCAGGTTGGAATCTAACAATTGTCTTTGGAGATCCTGAAAGAAAACAAAACATTCTTGATTTAAAAAGAAATTACGGAACATGTAATAAATAGCAAGTCATTCTTCCTACACACTTCTAAAGATATTCCTTTAATCACATCCATAGGATCTATTACATTTCCTAAGGATTTACTCATTTTTCTTCCATGTGCATCTCTCACCATCGCGTGCAGATATACTTCTCTACAAGAGAGATAGATCATTATTTCTTCATACAAAAAAATATAGATGTTGAATGCATTTAACATACTTAAAAGGCAGCTGTTTCAACAATTTTTGACCCATAAAGACCATCCTGGCAACCCAAAAGAAGAGTATATCGTGGCCAGTTTCTAATAGCGTACCTGGATAAAACGCCTTGAGCTCAGGAGTCTGAAAAAATACATTCCGACATAGAAGTTCTTTACTTTAAATTTCATAAGCTCAATCGCTTTGTTTCTTAAGGCTCCTTGAGCTCTATACTCGAATCGTTTTCATGAAACTCGCATGCGAAATTCAATGCTTTTCAAATAGAAAATCGCATACGAAAATCATTATAGCAGGCTCAAGAATATGGTCCCTGGGCTCTTTCCCGACATCTCGTGAGATGTGACGTCAGAAGCGAGAAATTTGAGAATTCTTGCATGCAATTTCCAAATAAAAAGGTATTTGCATAAAATAACACTTCAGATCACTTCAGCACACTTCGAAAATACTCCGAGTTCAGGTTAGGTCTACCCCTTTCCCTTGACAGTTAATAAACAGCCGTAAAATACGAAACCTAAAGGGAAAGGAAAGGAAAGGAATGCAACTCGGAGTATTTTTGAAATGTGCTGAAGTAATCTGTGGAATTATTTTAAGCAAATAATTTTTTATTTGAAAATACCATGCAATAATTTTCAACGTGTCATTTCTCGCTTCTGACGTCACATTCCAACATGGCCGCGACGAGTACCCAGGGACCTTAATTCACTGTATTATGGCATACATACTTCGTCTGGCCAACCAAAGACAGAGAATGGAAAAAGAGCAGAAGAGAACCAAGTGTCTAATACATCAGGATCTTGCTCCGCAATAATGTCGTTTACGTTAACGTCCAATTTCTTAGCCGCTTTCTCTTTAGCCTCAGCCTCGGAATGCGCACTTACCCAATATTCATCTATCTATATGAGATTTTTTATTCATTATGTGTAATCTGCTTAAAAATCATTCAGTACAAAAAAGCCTACAATTTTTCAAGTTTTCATAAAAATTACCTTCTTTGCGTTCATAGAAGAACTAGTAAACTTAATTGCATAGGCAGGAATGCGATGACCCCACCAGAGCTGACGCGAAATACACCAATCTCTGATACCATCCATCCAGATATACCAAGTTTTCTTAAATTGTTCTGGAATTATTTTCAGAGCACCCGTACTTACCGCTTCCCTAGCTTGAGCAGCCATTTCGTCACACTTGACATACCTGAGTACAAAAAAAATCAAATAAATTTCTTAAAAAAAGGTCAACAAACACAACGGTTCAGTACACAATGCGTTAACTTACCATTGTGGCTTCACGAGAGGTTCGACCACATCTTTCGATCGACTACATATGGGTATTACCATTGGATTGTCTTTTATACTGATCAACAGGTTTCTTTTTTTCATCTCTTCAATGATAGCTACTCTGGCTTCAAATCTTTTCATTCCCTGTAATCAAGGGTAATTTAATTCGTGTACATTTACTTTGGTATTTATATAATAAAATCTCTTGAAAAAGTTCTCTATATTATATCTATAAAGAGAAATATGATACCGTAAATTCGCCATAGTCTCCAATAACGTTTCCATCACCGTCAAAAATGTTGATAAATGGTAGATTATGCCTCTTTCCAACCTCATAATCATTTGGATCATGGGCTGGCGTAATCTTTACAGCACCTGAGAAATATTTCAGTTATCCTTGACCTACTTTCACCACAATGTTACTTTCACAATAGCTTAACTTTCAGTACATTTTGCTGATTTATCAAACTACTTATATGTATACCAGTGCCAAATTCCATGTCGACGAACTCATCTCCTATAATGGGTATATGCCTGTCGCAAAATGGATGCTGCACATATTTTCCAATATATCGTACGTATCTACTGTCCTTTGGATGCACTGCAACAGCGGTATCTCCTAACATAGTTTCAATGCGAGTGGTTGCCACAATTATTTTGTCTTCCGAATCAAGGAGCTGATAAGCGAAAGATACCAAAATACCAAATTCCACTTTCTTTTCGTAGCCAGGTATAGAAAGCAGAGTCCGTCCACTTAATTCCACTTTATCAACCTTTTTTCAACAAATATATTTTTAATAAAGATTTTCAAATTGGTCATTGTACATATACATTTAAAATATACATTTGTTGAAGAAATATTTACATAGTACTTACTTCGATATCCGATATCGCACTTTTTAAAGCGCACGACCAATTAACTAAACGATTGCTGCGATAAATAATACCTTCATCATGCAAGCGCACAAATGCCTCTGTTACGGCTTTACACAATTTAGAATCCATTGTAAAACAAGCACGGCTCCAATCAAAGGAACCGCCTATCTTCCTCAATTGCGAATAAATTCTATCGCCTTTTCTGAAAAATATTTCAAATAGGTAACCCGATTAAATATTATATATACATATTACATTTTGTTTTCCATGTAATTGTACAAGTTGTTTTAATAAATGTTTTGTTTACAATTTTACTTACTCATATTTCCATTGCCATATTCTCTTGATAAATTCTTCTCTACCAATATCATGACGAGATTTCTTTTCTTCCTTCCATAGTTTTTTTTCTACAACTACCTGGGTAGCAATACCCGCATGATCACAACCTGGATTCCAGAGTGTTGTACGACCTTTCATACGGTTCCTATATTAATTACATTAACAATTAGAAATCCAACGACTGCAGTTCTATCTTTTAGAAAGTGTCAAATTATATCCTAAATTCATATAACATTTATACCATCTGGTAATAGCATCTTCTACAGCGTTAGTCAGAGCATGACCAAGATGTAAGAAACCAGTTACGTTAGGCGGTGGTATTACCATTACAAATTTTCCCTTTGGATTTTCCTCCAATATATCTTTTCTCTAAGATGAAATTTTAACGTATACAGATAAGTACGTTTTAAATCCAATATTATTACATATATTTCAATTTTTATCTTTTCCAATTTTTCGTTTACTTACTCCATATTCTGGTTTAAAAAACCCTTCCTTTTCCCACCAAGAATACCATGCAGCTTCCACATATTGCGGACTATACGTATCTGGCATTGGACATGTGACATTTTTCTTTTCTCCAGGTGGTGTGTCGATAGTATACAAGATTGCTGTAGTTTCTTTCTTGTTATCATTTTTCTACGATATATCAGATTAATCGATTAATGAATAAATTATTAACACATTGCTTACAAAAATGCAATATTTCTTTTCCATTAACACTAAATCGCCAATACTTATTGCCAATAAAAATATATGGAAATATATATTGAAATATTTCTAAATTAGGGTGCAAGTACAGTCAGGAACTGTAAATACCCAGAAAATGTAATATTAAAATTATGTGAAATAAGTATTACTCAAATAAATGTATTTGAATTATAATAAGAGAAAATAGGATCGTAACGATATACAATCAATTAGAATCAAAAGCCATGCAATCCAAGCCTAGGTCTTTGACGGCCTTATAGTTTCTGTATACATATATATCTATATATATACATATAATTTTTCCAACAAACTGCGCGCCGATTATTTGTCGGACTTAAAACACAGTTATTGTTAGAATTAAAACCCATCCCTCCCCGAAATTAAATCGACTCGATTTAATTATCTAAAAACTGTAAAGAATTTTATTGAAAAAAAATATTACCTCAGCCAGGGTTCAAACCTGTATTTCAATTATTTCACTAATCTAAATCTAAATCTAAATATTAAAAAGCTAAATCCACGAATATGTAAAGAGTAGTTTGGATCCAAACTACAATAAATTAGACAGAAAACTAATTATAAAATAAAAATACAATGCGCCAAAATTTATCAAAATTATATGCAAGTTTCCTGTCAAACTTGAATAGTGCAACTATCGTGTTGTATTTGTGTGACACAGATAACTCTCGAATAATATGTACTTAAATTGCACGGAGTTTCAAATAGCACGGTAAAAAATTGTAATAACTTAATTAAACAATTTTTTTAAAATAATTCCTTGAATTAAATGCCCAATTTTATATAGATCCGGAGTCTTGAACTGCAATTTTCAATAGCACAAAACGTAATCTCTAAAATTGTATAAATCCTGAGCCTTGAATAATATAGTTTTCAATAACTTGAAACAATTTAATCATAATATATTATTTAAGGATTATCTGTATGTATAAATACAATACAGATGGCAGTGCAATCAATTCTATACAGCAACAATATATAAAAAGATTGCTTTACATTTTATGTATTTTATAGTTACATAGTAAAAATAAATACAGAAAATAAAAGTCTGACTCAAAATCTTTAAGAAATAGAGGCCTCGTTTACTTGACCGTTTGATATATGTACACAGTACTATATTCGTATTAAATTAGCTTAATATGAATGATATAATAAATCAAAATAATATGCATACTTACAATTAGTAGCAGTGTAAACATTAAAATACTAAATAATGATCAATTTAAGTTTTCTTCAAAAATATGTCTTTCATAATTCTAGTAATGAACGTATGTGTATGTGAGATCATAAGTAGTCTACGAAAAATATTATAATTAATAGCATGTCATGTAAAAAAAGACAGATATATGCTCTAAAATTTCAGACATAAGTTAGAAACGAGACACCATATATCATTTGACCTGTGCTTTGAAACCTTATTCCTACTACTCTATTTACTTCGAATCATTTGGTGTAAACGTATTGAAAATTTAGTACTTGGTGTGTACTATCCCGTAAAAGGTGTATGTCGTAAACTAATTATAACTTGATTTTCCCTCTATGGAGAACATTCGAAACAGGTGGAAGTAGAAATAACTAAATAAATTCTAGTCAACTCAGCAATTAGTTCTTCCTTTGTTGCGATAAAAAAATTTGAAACTAAATTTTTGCACATTTGGACAGATTTAATTCTTTATCTCCAGATATCGAGGTTTGAATCAATTGAATAATTCAAACACTCAACAAGAATAATCGATCGAATAAATTGATAAATTAATTACGCGAATGTCCGAATGTTAGCAAATTTGGGCCACGTTTGTAAGTCTAATTAAAATAATCTAGAATAAGAGACATGGCCGATTAAAGCGATCAAGTTAGAGTTATTTATGAAACCTACTGAGCGGTTAGACTCCATATGGATAATAAAGATACCAATATTATCAGCACTCTCTCTCTCTCTCTCTCTCTCTCTCTCTCTCTCTCTCTCTCTCTATTAGAGCCAGGTATGGGCTTACCTCTGGTTTCTCTTTTACGTTTACCGGCTTTTCGGTCCCCTTTTTCTCTTGCTTCTGTTTAAATTTCTCCAACTTGGCCAACTTCTTGGCCTCCTTTTGCAACTGCTTGGCCGTTTTCTGTGGGCCATTTTCCACGACCGCGGTCTCATCGTCCTTCGCATTGACCATTTCTCCTATTGCGTTTTTTTAACAAAAAGTTTACACGTCTATTTTCTGCTTAATACTTATTCACACAAACCGGCTTATGAAACAAACTCGACGATTGCAAAGCTAACCACGCTGATTGTGCTGCGCCGTGTCGTCCAGAGCGCATGCAATGAATATGAAGATGTATAGGTTTGTTCGCGTCGCATACTCCAATAAACACCAAGAGCACTTGGATCACGGATAAAAGGTGGCGATTGGAGCAGATGAGTTTTTGGAGTGCGTCGGAGTGATTAGGAGCATGGTGGGGCATGCGACGCGAACAAACCTTATGATGCTAGATGATCTACAATGCGAGTCGCAAAGTCGTGAGTCGCAAGAATTGACCAATCACAGTCGATTATTCTCCTCAAATTCGATTGTGATTGGTCAATTCTTGCGACTCACGACTTTGCGACTCAACGCCGTGTAAACGTAAGGTTTGTTCGCGTCGCATGCCCCACCATGCTCCTAATCACTCCAACGCACTCCAAAAACTCATCTGCTCCAATCGCGACCTTTTATCCGTGATCCAAGTGCTCTTGGTGTTTATTGGAGTATGCGACGCGAACAAACCTGTAGTCATTGTAGACATACCCTGCGTTCCTAAAGCCCGGTGTCCACGATGCAAGAACTGTGTCGTTAGGTTTGTTCGTGTCGCATGCCTCACCATGCTCCTAATCACTCCAACGCACTCCAAAAACTCATCTGCTCCAATCGCGACCTTTTATCCGTGATCCAAGTGCTCTTGGTGTTTATTGGAGTATGCGACGCGAACAAACCTCAAGTTTCAGTTTAAGCAAATGAAACTGCTACTTTTCTGTAAGAGCTGCAAGTTGATTAGCTTAAACCGAAACTTGGACACAGTTCTTGCATCGTGGACACCGGGCTTTAAAGCCTTGTGTCCACGATGCTAGAAATCGGTCCGAGTTTCGGTTATAAGCCAATCAACTTGCAGCTCTTACAGAAAAGCAGCAGTTTCATTGGCTTATAACCGAAACTCGGACCGATTTCTAGCATCGTGGACACAAGGCTTTAGGCTGAGTTTCCACTGAGCGCGTCACGCGTCGCGTCGTCTGTCGTTAACCAATCTAAACATCCCGTCACAAGTAATGTAATAAAATGGGATGTTTTGATTGGTTAATGACAGACGACGCGACGCGTGACGCGCTCAGTGGAAACTCAGCCTAAAGGTCTATCCAGACAAACTTGCATAGCACATAAACATAAGCATAAGGAAATTGATTGGTCCATATACATGTGCATAAGGAAATAGACCAATCCATTTCTTTATGAATATGCTTAATCTGTGAAAGTTTGTCTGGATTGACCTTAAGGCTGAAATCCCATGGTGCGGAATGGAAGTGCGGAATAGAGAATGCGTCATAGACACAGCCAATCAGAGCTATGCCGCAGTGTTTACGATTTTTCCTGCATGCGTTCGTAGCGCAGTTGCGTTAAAGATTTGCGTCATAGAGCCATAACCTTAGTATTTGATCGATTTGATCTGTGTATTTGAGTGCCTAACTTAAACTTTAATAGACTCTTCGACCATCATTATTTTGGTTTCCATATTCACACAAAACAGTTTTAGCAAAAAACGTCAACAATACTGTATGGCGTGTATGATCGAGACCAACAGTACTGTGCCGAGGCTGCATTACGCATTCCGCATTCCGCAAGTCTTTGACCGGCCTGTTCACATGGTGCAGAAAAATGACCAAAAATGCATTCGTATGTATTTGACCGGAAATGAATGTCCGGTAAAGAATCTACCATATAAAATCGTTTGTATTTCGTATGAAGACTTTTGAAGTGCAATTGAAAAGGTTTGTGAGTCATTCGTTTAATTGTAATTAATTATTTATTTTTACACCATGCATTTAGCCGAAATAGATAAATTAATAAAAGTTTTTATACAGAATCGTTTGTATTTTATATGAAGAGTTATGAAGTGTGATTAAAAAGGTTTGTGAGTCACCCAGATAATTTTAATTAAATATTTATAAACTCGGTAATTAGCCGAAATATAGATTTTTAGTTATTCATGTTAAAAGAAGAAGGCGCTAGTGTTCCCGAAGGTCCGTCTGCAGTCAGAATTAATATAAACGTTTTAAAAATTATTTTATACTGAAATAAATAAATACACAGGCTAATAAGCTTGTAGCTATAAGCGATAGTTATTGCTAATTAAGTTTGTCACTTATATATTTCCATCTTGCAGAGGAAATATATCCTCCGTAACGAGATCAAAGATGTACATACCAGCTGTGCAGAGTGAAGAGGTTATGTCAAACGCTCTGCCACAGCCCAAGAGAGTGACTCAAATGTCTACCGCGGAAAATTACTTCTTGCCATTTGAGTTAGCATGTCAGAGCACGTCACCGCGGATTGTGGTGACAGCACTGGACTGCCTGCAGAAGTTAATCGCATATGGCCATCTCTCTGGCAATGTGCCTGATTTAACAGAGCCTAACAAGCTGCTGATTGTTCGCATTGTCGAGACAATTTGCAGTTGCTTCACCGGTCCACAGACCGATATGAGGATGTGCAGCTGCAGATTATTAAAAAGCTCTGCTGACTATAATGACAAGCCAGCATGTGGAGGTACACGAAGATACGGTACTGTTGACAATTCGTACTGTTTACAACGTTTATTTGGCATCACGCAACCTGGTGAATCAAACAACAGTCCATGCGACTCTCACGCAGATGATCAACGTGATCTTCGTGCGAATGGAGACTCAGGCGGAGGAAGAGAACGTGAGGCTTGATGGGGAACATCAGCAGGAGGGTTCTGTCATAGCAAACGGCGAAACTGAAGCCGAGGTAAGTCCAGAGAATGCTCCTAGTAATGATAATATTGATTTTCAAACAATTGTCAAGAGTATTTTTGATGATGTAGTAAAATCCGTGGTGCCATTGGAAGAGGAAGTCAGTTTGGAAAACGGCAGTTCGGAGGACAACAGTGACGAGGCGGCCGCTGAGAATGACAACATGGTAACTGCGAAATTCACTCATGTGCTGCAAAAGGATGCAGTCCTGGTGTTTCGCGCTCTCTGCAAGCTCTCTATGAAACCGCTGCCGGACGGCACTCCCGATCCCGATCGCACGAGCTCCGTTCCAAGATCTTGTCGCTTTAGTTACTTCTGGGAATCTTGCAGAATGCTGGTCCAATATTGCGTTCTAACGAGATGTTTGTTATCGCCATTAAAGTACTTGTGTGTTGCGCTGTCGAAGAATGGCGTGTTTTCGGTGCCGGAAGTGTTCGAGCTGTCATTAGCACTGTTCCTGGCGCTCGCCCGTTTCAAGATGCACCTCAAAATGCAGATTGAGGTGTTCTTCAAGGAGATCTTTATGAACATCCTCGAGATCTCTAGCAGCTCTTTCGAGCACAAGTGGATGGTCATACCTGCGCTTACGAGGATCTGTGCGGATGCCCAGAGCATTGTCGACATTACGTTAACTACGATTGTGATCTCTCAGCAGCGAATCTCTTCGAGAGATTTGAATTTCGCCAATGATCTCTCTAAGACTGCTCAAGGTCGTCAAACTCTGGAGCTAGGTGCATCGCCAAATCAGGTGCGTTAAAAGAAAGAAGATAACAGGATAAATGTATTATTTGGAACAAAGAATGTTCTTCGAGATAAGCAATATAAAGTTTTGTTTGTAATATTAGTGTCTTGCTCTTTCAGGAGAAATCCATGCGCATCCGTGGTCTCGAGTGTCCTTGTGGCCTTGTGTCTATTTTGAAGTGCGTGGTGATAAATTGATAATATTTAATTGATAATATTTATTTTTGCTAATTGTACATATTGGTATTTTTTAGGAGACAAGACTGTTTTTATGGTATCCGATACTTGGTCTACGGATGTGTTGGCCTCAGATAGCGAAATAGTTGAACAACAGGATCGAATATTGCTTGCTATTCCTACTGAACAGGTTGCGTCTGTGTTACCTGCCGAACCTACGCTAGCCATGTTAGAAATTAGTGAAACCGCTTTTGAAGCCTGGAGCACAGATATATTAGCTAGCGATTCGGAAAGATTAACTGAAGTAGATATCGATGACACTGCTAGTGTTGCCAGGTATATTATTACATACTACATATTACATTCGTAAAATATAATTTTACTTGAAGTAAGACATCTTCATAATTACCATTGACAATATTTTCATAGGTCTGATGATACGGCCAGATCCGAGATCGAAATAGAAAGCCGTGCTGATTCCGAGGGAAATGAAGAAACTCTTCAATCTGCAACTCCATGTAAGTATACTGCAATTATATAACGTGATATTAGCAATATCTGATGACTTTTGATCGCAACTATAATTACTGATCTATAATTATTCCTGATTCCAGGTCCGGATGGTTCAAGCATCACTTTTCCATCACGTTCGGAGATTCGAGAAAATTCTGGCATAGGAACTTCGATAGTTCATCAGCCATCACCAACAACATCTCCATTGCCATCTTCGTCAAATGTGACAGGTCGTGGTGGAACCAAGTCCGATTACCGACGTAGTACGATGGAATGTGTAGAAAAAAACGCTAACAATATAAACACTATGGACTATGGTAAACCATTACGGGACGACAGGCTGCATGGTCCACTTGATAGATAAACTTCAAATTGACAATGGTAAGCAAGTTGAACGTCAAGCACCTGCTCACAATCACATCGCTGCGGCTGCAGTCGCACCGGCGTTGCTATCAGCTAATCAGCTAATCATTTCTGCGTCTTTTTGTCAGAGAAGTTCCAAACGGTGACGTGAAAACAGAGGTTTGCATTTCTTCACTTAATCCTTCTGTCAATCTGTTGTCTTTCCCACCGAAGAACGTTATAGATCTAGTGTGAATTTTGTGAATCAGGAGTTGGACAGCTGCATGGCGTCAGTCGGGAATACCGTAGGCCGATTAAGCACGGCTAGCGTAATATCCAGCAGCAGTTCCGGATCAGAACCTCGTGTGAAGAGTAACATTTCAACGTCAGATTTACCAACACCAACGGTTAATGGCACTTGTGACGCGGTAAATGGTTCGATTCCCAATTTTCCAAGCCAAATGCATCAACGGGAGCTATTCCAAAGAGCATAAGCTTTGACATGACCGCTGAGCGTGGCGATAAGAAATTGTTGGACGACGATTAAAAAAACAAACGCGGTTTCTTTAATAAATTAAAATTGTTATTGAGAAATCGTAGAAGTAAAGCAATCTGTGTGACGGACGACAGATGGTTCGATCGAGAAGCTGGTGGCGACGGCGTCGATGTGTGCAGGCACAGGTTACGCAGGATTATGTCGGAACATGTAACATCATCCGTAATGTCGCAAGCGGTAAGATATTAATAAATAACTATTAACAATTATTGTATATGATTTTGTTACAATAAAAACGGTTTCTGTTTTAGTAGTTTTGTAGAATCGAAGATAAATTGGAAAGTAATGCTTAAAAAAGGAAAAGTTTTCCTGCAAGTTTTAGACAGTATAATAAATTGTTCTTTTGATTAATTTCAGATACTACCGATGATATATTAGCGAAATACAGAAGAAAGCCAAGCCCAGCTAGCAATACAGCTTCGGTCGAAAGCAATCAGTCCCGTACAAAAGAGGTGGAAGACGAAAGACTTTCAATCGATCCGAATGATGTAGAACTCTCTTATGTTTTTGCGGATGCTAAAGAAAATTACATATGGTACTTAGCACTGCTGACCTTCAACACATTCCATGGAAA
>JASTWK010001089.1:0-52175 GCA_030770225.1 Temnothorax unifasciatus
GAAAGACGGAGCCCAGTTTTCTCCGCATCTTGCACGGAGGGGCGCGGTTTTTTTCGGAAAAAAACTTTTCCATGATTCATGGCTCTAGTGGACTCGAACCTGGTTCCTCAGATTACGAGTCTGGCGCTCTACCACTAGACCACACCGCCGCCCTTGTGCAATTTCTTATATATATTACATAATTTTATTTGTCCCCCTGACAAACTACGATCATTTCATAGTGTTATTTTTTAGTGGAATAGGCCTACAAAGGACACCACTTAAAAAAAAACGCGTCTCTAATAGTACCTCTTAGGTGACGTGGAAAACTATTATACAATTATATTAATTATATTTTTTTATATTTTATTTTATATTAATTATATTTTATATTTTTTTTTATATTTTATATTGATTATAATTTTATATGTACATAGCCTCGCGGATAGTAGACGAGAGCATTTCGTCGCGTCGCGTCGCACCGCCGAAAAAAACCTTCCCTCGCGTTTACGAGAGACTTCTCGTTGTTTAGGCTGCGTTCGGAAACGCTACCCTGAAAGTAGACTCGGGTAAGTAGTGGTGGAGGCAGAGTGCACCCCGGGTGTAAGTATAGTTTCCGAACGGCAAATAAGTAACAAGACAAGGCGGATAAAAGGCAATCCCGAGATAATAGATAGATATTTATTTGCTTCAGCTTTACAAAATAGCCAGGAAGGGACTTGGTTTACAAAATAAAACTTAACCACACTCATCCATCCATACCTTGCGTATACTATCCGTTATATAGCCTAGAAATAGCCTAAAATAACCTAAAAAACTAAACTAAACTAAACTAAACTATTTATCACAGTCATATCTTTAGTCTTATTTATTTCCTTGCGCTTCTTTAGTTCCTTCTCCCTCTCTTTCCATAATTTCCTCAGCATCTTACCCTTATCTAAATCTAGTTCATCACTCCACAGCCTTTTCCACTTCTCCGTCTCATTCCTACCTAAATCCTTAAACCACACACTTGCCCTCCTACATTCCTTTACATAATGTTCCATACAGTCACTACCTTCACCGCACAAAATACATTCTTTACAATTTTCTTCTAACCAATATTTATTTACTTCTTCCAAATTTCCGCATCTCAGTTTCATTAAAGCTCTCACATCATCCCCTATCCTTACTTTCTTTAAATTACTCTTCTTTAAATATTCCGGACCCCCATTCACCTTGTCTAACACTCTATATCTTTTGTTATATCTTGCCTCTAAGATTTTATTTCCTTCCCATTGCCTCTGATTATCTCTTTCCCTACTTATTATTTCTTCCTCTAAATTTGTACCCTCCCTTCTCTTTTCCTCCAGAGAGCCTATTCCCCATCCATTCCTGTTATAATACCTTTCTCTTTCCATACTATATAGATCCTTCCACCCATAAGTTTCTTTTTCCTTCCAATAATGACTCACAATAACTCCGCACCTACCTTCTAAAATTCTCTCCTCATATCTCATTGCCCTTATTCCCCAACCCACCATTAATTTATCCATACCTAATTCCCTAGTTATCACATACCTTGGTGTGCAGAAATCTATCGCAAAAATCCAACGAATATAGTCCATCATTATTTTCTCCAACTCTTTTTTCTCCTCCCACCCCCAAATTTCTACCCCGTAAGCCATAACGCTTTGCACCAAATATTTAAATAACATCCACCTCCTTAAGAAATCCCCTCTACACATTCTTTCTCCTAATCCCCAGATTTTTCTAACTGCCATCCTGCCTTTTTTCAACAGTTCTCTAATATGATCCTTGTAATTACCATTCCTATTAAACGTAAAACCTAAATATTTAAAGCTCTGTACCTCTTCTATATATTTATCCCCCCATTTCCACACTTCTTTACCTTCTTTTCTCTTCCTATTAAACACTAGAATCTTTGTTTTCTCTGTACATAACTCTAATTTCCTTTCCTTTAAAAATCTTTTCAGCGTGCTTAACATGTCTAACATTGCATCCCTATTTCTCGCAACCATTACAATATCGTCCGCATACTCTAAATTCCAAACCCTCATCTTATCTACCTCTATTCCTCCTATACCTCTCTTTTTCAATACTTCAGCTAACTCCGCTATATACAGATTAAACAGAAGTGGACTTATTACGCAACCCTGCCTTACTCCTTTTGACGTCTGGAACTTCTCCGTATACCCCTGGCTGGTCCTGACCACAACTTCCGTTTCCTCGTAGATCATTTCCAATCTTCTTAACAGTTGTTCATTTGTACCTTTATCACGTAGAATTCTCCACAGGATTTTCCTATCCACATTATCAAATGCAGCCTTAAGGTCTGCAAATATCGCGTACACCTTTTCCGCCTTTCCGCCTCTTCTTCTTCCTTTTTGGATCAGATGGTTCAACACGAAAATGTTATCTATTGTTGACCTTCCTTTTCTAAAACCCGCCTGGCTCTCCGGGATCATTCCCTTCTCTTCCGCTTCCCTCTCTAGCCTGCTCCTTAGTACCTCCGCATAAACTTTATACGCCGTACATAATAGCGATATACCTCTATAATTTCCGGTCTTCTCTTGATCTCCTCTCTTATATAGTGTCACTATTATGCTTTTCTTCCAGTCTGATGGTATCGTTCCTTCTCTCCATATTTGTCCCAGCAAATCCACCAGCCTGTTCCATAAGATTCCACTCGCATATTTCCACGCCTCCATTGGTATCTCATCTATTCCCGCCGCCTTTTTTAATTTCAATTTCTTCAATGCCAATTTGATCTCCATTTCTGTAATTTCGTCCTCCTCACCTTCTTCAATCCTTTCATCCCTTTTCTCTTTTCTTTCTTCTTGATGCCTTGTCTTCTCCCTGCTTTCCTTTTCCTCATCCACTTCCGACCCTCCTAGTAGCTCCATGAAGTGCCTTCTCCATTCCTTCTTGTCTATTCTGTTCTTCTTCCATACCTTTTTGTTCCTTTTCTTATTTATGTATTTCCAGACATCTGTTTCCTTCTTTAATTTCCTTAATTCCTCTTCTTCCTTCTGCCTCTTCTCCTCCTGTTTTTTCAGTTGTAGATCCCTCAATTTTCCTTTTTCTTCTATGTACCTTTCCCTACCTATTTTGCCATTCCTCCACTTCCTGTACATCCTATGCACTTCCCTCTTCTTTCTTGTACAGCTTCTATCCCATCAGTCCTTATGACCTAATTCCTTTTTCTTAATTCTTATTCTTTTTTTGACCATGGCTTCTTGAACAATTCGCTTAATCCTTTGCCATTTCTCCTCCACCGACCTGCATACCTGTCCTTCTTCCATGCATAACTCCTCCGTCTTCTCTTTATACTCCTGTATAGCATCCTTATCCCACATTATAACAAGCTTTTCCTCCTCTTCTCTTGCTTCCCTTTCCTCTTCTACCTCTTGTCCTCTTCCTTTTTCTATTTCCCCCTCCAGAATTAGCGGCATATGATCCGAGTCCACTTTATCATCTATCCTAAATTTTACAATTCTCTCATGTACATTATCGCTTACTATCGCATAATCTATTACCGTATTGCCTCTGGCTCCTACATAGGTGTATTTACCATCCCAATCTCCTACCGTCGTACCATTTAATATATACCAACCCTTTTCCTGTACCCATTCAACAAAATTCCTTCCCCCATTACTGATTACCTTGTCTTTACTTCTCCTTTCCAATTCCATCTCCTCTATTTCCCAACCCCCTAGTTCCCCTATCCTTATATTGAAATCTCCACCCACTATAATACTTCCCTCTTCTTTATCCCCTAATAGCCTATTCAATTTTTCTTCCAACTCTCTCCATCCCCCGGAGTTGTACACCGAAATAATCCTACAATTATCTTTTTCTCCTCTTATTTCTGATACTACCACGTCCCCCTCTTCTTCCTTAATTAACCTACTACCTTCTTTTCCCCAATCCTTCTTTTTACCTATCACAAAACCTCCTTTTGCCCTCCCTCTTCTTTTTACTTTCCTCGCAAAACTACAAGCCCATTCGTGCGACTCAGGCAGCTTGTCTTTAATCCTTTCCCATCCCTCCTAACCTCCTAATCCTTTTCTAACCATGTTTCACATAAACTAATAAAATCGAACTTACCTATATATTTCCAAAACTCTTTGTCTTTGTTAAACAAGCCTGCTGTGTTCCAAAACAAAACTCTTCTCCTCCCTTTGAACTCCCCCTCTCCCTTTTCATCCTCACCTACCTCTCTATTTCCAACCTTGCTCCCGGCCCTTGTGCCACCTTCCTGGCTTAGTCGAAATTCTGATCCCTCTCGTTACTTGTTCCCCTACTTGTACCTACTCCATCCTCCTCTCTTCTCTCTCCCCCCTTTCTTGATTCCCTATCTATCTCTCCCTCCAACTCCACCCAACCCTTCCAGACCCCATCAATTCTGGCTTTTCCAAAACCCACTTTTATCTCCCTACCTTTAATTCTTTGTTCCTTGGCCCATCTATTCAGTTTTTCTTGAATTTTCCTTTCCTCCCAATTTAAGTCGTTTTCTATGAAAACCTTGCCTCCTTTTAATTTGCTTTTGTTTCTCATTATTTCCCTCTTCTTTTCTTCGCTCTCAATCTCCACCACCAACACTGTCCCACTGTTTCTATTGCTTACAATCTTACATTCTACATCTATTTTTTCTTTTATGAAGTCCTGTATCCATTGCTTACTAGCCCTTATGTCCCCTTCCACTTCCCTTGGCAATACTATCCCCTTCATTACTATATTACACCTTCTCCTCTCTCTATCTTTGTCCGCCACCAGTTTTTTAATCTTGCCTACCTCCCAGTTACTCAACCTCTCTTCACTACATCCCGAGCAAGATCCTGCATATGTACTCCCTCTCCTACTGTAACTCTTTCTACTTACTCTACTACTATTTCTGCTCTCGCTTTTCCCGCCCTCACTTTCATTCCCGACATCCGTGTCACTTTCCCTATCTGCACCCCCCTCGCAACGCTCCAGCCAGCCTATCCATCTATTTTCAAGATCTATTAATTTCCTCTCGATTTCCCTTAATCTTTCCTCATCCTTCTCTTCTTTATCTTTCCTTTCTTCTACGTAAAGCGTAAAACACTTTTTCACCTCCTCAATTTTTCCTACCTCCTTAGCCACCTGTTCTTTCATTTCCTTTATCTCATCCCTCATAGAGTTTATATTATGCTTTAAATCTTCTTCATCTCTAAATGTTACTACTTTACCTATCTCTAGTTTCTTCTGCTTACCCTCAGTTTTACTGTCGGTCCTGCTCCTACCTGTCTTACCTACCCTACCATTATTACCGACACTGACACTGCACGCGCTTCCCGCGCTCGGTGAACCGTGCGACGCCATAACTTAAAAAGCTACCGCCTCTTCTTCCGAGACGATAACGTTCACTTTACGCCTTCCCCAGTCTCTCTTTCACTCGCACCGCTTCTCCCACCTCTCCACTTACTCCCCAACGCTTCTATGCTACGCACCTTACTCTACAACTCTCCTACTATGCCCTAACAACACAGCTAAAATCACACACGACCACACGCTCACACGCCCTCTAACCAAGTCCCAATCCCGAGATAATATTATTGTATCCTGCGCCATGACTACTGGACAAAAAATAATCAGGATAGCTTTAGATAGTTTATATCCAGATAGTAACGACACAGTATATAATATCTACTTATGCTGTGGTAATGATGAGCCGCTGAGTGCTTCTACAGCTTCTACTTTCTTTTAGTAAAATTAGTGGTGCAATCACCAAATAACGATAAAATAATATATTTTTTAACTTAAAATGATCAGTTATTACTTTACAAAAGGAGTGTAAAATATATCGACAATTGCTTAAGCAACTGTTAAGATATCCTACATAAGATGAATCATTAATTAATATTAATAACAGAAAAATATAATCGTAATTAGCGTCAAGATATTATTAAACGTAGATAAATTCTGATAATAAATTAGCGGTAGGCAATAGAATTAACCTTACTTAAATCCAATTAATCAGAGTTATTATAGATTAACAGTTTGATCAATTCAGCAAATCGCAACGCAAACCCGGTAAAACATTTTTTATATAAAAAAAAATTTTAATATAATATTATATACAATATGTCCATATATGTCCATATTATGTTTTTTTCTCTTGTATAATCTCTGTTCGTATGTACAAGAAAAATAATTAAAAAAAAATTAGAAAATAATTTTAAAAATAATTTTTGCCTTGTTTTTTTATAACAAAAAATAAAGTCTGAGAAATTGTGAAAAATTTGCTTATATATAATCATATATAATCATATTTTATATACAATTATTACATTTCCCTTACAGAAATTTAATACTGTAAGTGATTATTTGGCTAGTGATTAATTACTTATTTCGAGTATTAAAAGTACTGTTTTTAATGATTTTAATACTCAAAATAAGTAATTAATTACTAGTCAAATAATCACTTACAGTATTAAATTTCTATAAGAGTTATATATAATTATATATGATTATATAGGCAAATAAATAATGCAAAAACAATAAAAAACAATGCAAAAATTATCCTTTTAATTATTTTCTAATTCTCTTTCTTTTTATTTTTCTTGTACATACGGGCAGAGATTATACAAGATACAGAAACATACATGGACATGGACATATTTTATATAATATTTTATATAATATCATACAATTTTATATATTTAAATATGTGTTTATATAAAATTTTTTTTACCGGGAATAGATAATGGAGCTACGAATCAAGTATTTAACGCACAGTACGCGATATTCGCCAGCCTCGCTTCGAAGAGAAAAGATACGTAATACCTGGTGTATTGTATACGAAGTATTGGACACAGCTGAGATGTACTAGAACTGACCGGAAATGTTTGGAATGTATTCCGATCAAAATTCAATTATTCTTAGATTTCCATTGTTTTTTTGAGAGAAAATGGAATAATTTCAATCGGAATCCATTCGGAACAGTACCATAGAAGAAGAAGCTCCATTGCTACAGTTTAAAAAATGCCGCTAAATGTAATAAAAGTTACCCGCATTCACCCTGAAATTTCAGGGTGGAAAATTTTTCTCCTGAGGTGCACCCGGGTGAAGTTTCCGAACGACTTTATTTCTGTCACACAGGTACAACCCGAAAGTTTCCGAACAGCGTAAGCCTCGGCGGGTGCATCCTGGTGAAGTTTCCGAACGCAGCCTAAAAGTACACACGGGTAGTAAGTTGTCACAAAGCTTATATCTCACTTAATATATTGAGTGGAATATTCTTCTTTATAGTGTAGGTAGCTCCTATATCGTGTTAGTCGGGTGTACGAAATAGCTCGTTTCAAAAAAGTTGCATGTGATATTTACGAGCATTTTTTTTTAATTGGAGGTCGTGAGTAAATTTTTCTTGCCTCTATTTTTATTGTTCCGTTGGTTTTTGGAATTACTAGTCGTAATTTCTTTTTGGTCATAAGAAATACCCTAGTAGCACATGATGGAGTATATACGTTTTATATACGTTTCCTAAACGTTTCTAAACGTTTAGGAAACGTATATAAAACGTATATACTCCATCATGTGCTACTAGGGATATTATAGTTTTAGATAATTTTTCCTGTATTTAGTTAACCGTCATTGCAACATAGTTTATAAATATAATCTTCTTTGTTCAAAATGACCATTCAGGGTAAGTTGTCTCAAATGAGATGGGATTCAATGTTTATGAGAATTATTATTCTTTTATTTACTCAAAGTTTATGAAAGTATTATAAAGTTTATTAAGAATTATTATTCTTTCATTTAGTCTAAATTTGTGAGAATTATATTACAAAGTTTATAAACATTATTAATTTTTTGTTTAATTCACGATGCAATATAATATTAAGTTAAATTTATCAAAAACTAGCACTAACTTTAATAAAATATTAAAACAGGAACTATTTGTCGTATGTTTCCTTTACATAAAAGATACATGACAATCAATCCAGAGTCATGTGACAATCAACCCTGGGTATGGGATAAGTCGTCACATTTTCACGATCTTGCTTAGAATTAAATAACTTTTTTGTGTATAAATATATATAAGTCTAATATTTTTTTCTTATACCTAAAGGATGTAGCAACATTATAAAGTACTATACAATATTATAAAATATTGCTAACATTTTTTTAAAAATTAGTATTTGAAAAGTGTGACAACCCGCCCCGATCTCCCCTACGCCGCGCCGGCGGCTCGGAGCGGTCGAATGTGATTGGCCGGATTCGGGGGCTCGACTGTGCGGCGGCGCGGCGACGTGGAAGCTGGAAGATGTTTCGAAAGGAAGCAAGGAAGCATTTTTTCCTCGTGAACCTTTGCCGTGTGCACATCGTTTTCGGAATCTCTCGGAATCGTGTGTTTTACATCGGGCAAAGAGGAATCGTTCCCGACTACGACCGTGATCCGTACGACAAGGTTAATAATATATTATCGAAATTAGATGGTCTTTTCCTGCCGAACCGTCGTCGGGTATCCGAGTAATCCGTGAATAATCGTTCGACAACCGACGAGTAGGGAAAGTATCCGGCCGCGACCGTTATCCGCAGGCTTAATTACGAGCTTATTAACATCCAGAAGAGAATATTTTTCAGAAATATATCGTTTTTCATACGAAAATCGCGAGTGAAGCGAGATGATGCAATCGGGGCGTTACCCATTGTAATCCTGTACTTCGAGTACAAAATATATATCCTTGTTATTTGTTTTCATAAAAGCAATTGCAAGTCAATTGCCCTCATTAATCCGAATTCCAGCAAAAGCTTTCCGAATCCGAAATACTAATGCGCGACTTCGTAAAGGGCGTAGTCGACAACAACGCATTATCGCAGCGGAAATGCGACGAAGCTGAGGACCGAGAAGAAGTATTTCACGGCAATCGGAAGTTAACCGCAGTCTATCAGCGTTCTTTGTAATCGCAGTTAAAACGACCGTTTATACGTACACTGAGAAAAAAATGTTCTGGATTTTAGTAAATATTAGTTTGCATATAACTGTGACTCTATTTACTGTTACGTCCTGAGAACTCCACGATTTCCCTTTTTCCGCGGAAATTCCTATTAAGCACTTAAGATATCTTTTAAGGATAAATAATCGAGTACGGACGGTTATCGATCGGCGAGTGAGCTTTGATCTCTTCACATTCCTTTTTTATTTATCAGCTAGCTATTTGTTTGGGTAACTAAAAAGCAACCTTCCAGGTGACGGAATATTGACAGACGGGGCATACGCGATCGAAATTTTATCAAGTTAGTCTAGCCGATAACTATAACCTGGCGACACGACGCGCCAAAAAGGGGGCTTAATCCCAAATGGAATTTACTTTGGATCTTTATTGCATCATGCGCCTATGCCAAAACTACCCGCGCAATGTCCGACAAACAGAGACGAAATCTAAAACGTGGTTTTAGGAATCTAAGGGGACGCGGAGGAGGTTTCTGTTTGTGATAAGACTACAATTAAGATTAGAAGGATATGCATCGTCCGTCAACATTGGAACAGGGTCGCGGGATAAATAAGGGACCCTAATAAAAGAGAATCGGCGATAGTCGAAAGCAAATGAGTCACTGGAAGAATCGCTGGATTGCACCCCGATAAGACAGTGGGGGCCTTACGAGAGGACTCACCAATGGAAAACCGGAAAAATCGATAACCGTCTCTAGCTTTCTAGGATAGGCTAAAACTTAAGATCTGGCCCTTGGGTGAGAAACGTCTCACCCAATAAGAAATCCTCTAGATAAAAATTAGAAGCATCTTTCCAACCAGAAGTTCCCAAAATGAAAACCAGACACATCCCACACGAAACCCATCCCTTCCATTCCTTACATTTTCCTATATAAACCCTGACATTGCGACACTCGTCGTCAAGAAAGCTTCCGACTCTCTTCAAGCGTCTCAAGCCTTAGCGTTGTTAATTTTTCTGCAACCACGTTTCCGGCCTTAGAGTCAGTGCGCAAGAGAATCCGACACCACCTCAGTCGCTCGACTCCAACCAGGCCACATTCGCGAAGGAGGCGCTCCCACCCGTAATCCCCGTAATCTGCAAATAGTAAGTCTCAAAAATATATACACATATACGCGGATACCGGTCTTGTTTTGCAAATTCATTCTCGCGTTGGGAAGTCTCTCGGTCATCCCGTTGTCTCAAGTATTGGCGGTGATTCGGAGTGACTTGCGGTCTCGTGTCACCCGATGATCGGTGGATTCAGAGCGGCTCTTATGGTCCCGAGTTAACCGATTTATGGTGCCGAGTTAATCGATTCATGGTCCCAAGGGATAATGGTCGGTGGACAAGGGATAATGGTCGGTGTACAAGGGATGGTTTTTGCTGTTCTGCGCAAGCCGTGTGTCGGTGGATAGGAGGTAGTTTTGTCGTTCTGGGTTAGCCGCTGCTTCCGGGTTGGCAACTAAAAGAGGTGACGACCCTGCGATTAACCCCCTTTAGAACTAACAACCCGCTACCTTTTAGTGAATTCGAACGGTTTCTGTAAAAAATCCAAGAACGCCGCGAAACATTCGAAGAGGCGTCAGGATAAGCGGGCGCGGAAAGAGGAGCAAGGTCGGCCTGCCCCGCAACTCGCCGTTCCCCCTCCTAGAACTCTGCCGGACGGACCGCTGTCACCCCGTACTTGGGGGTCTCGTCTCGTTTGCCGCGTAGCCCCGTATAGAATCATCCCTGTCAGACCCAACCCCCCTCCAATCCTCCAACGCCCACCTTCCCCCGCTCCTTCCACCGCCTCGACCGTCGATTTAGACGACGCCGAGATAATTACTTTAGAGTAAGACCCTCTTTATAGTAGTTATAATTCGCATCCATCACCATTTACACTCCACATCGTAGTTAACTTCATGTAGATTATTTTTTATTTCTTTTTGCTCGACTCCAATGTAATAATAGCGGGCAGGGTGTATATTTTCAATTAGGTTCCCCTTTAAAAATCCTGCCCGATCACCTCCGAACCAATGTAACACCCGCGATCCACCCATATACATTCACCTCACACTCGCACATTTATTCCGTTTAATTGTACTCAATTTGTTTGCTAGATTTTTATTATGTTAGTAGTATCAGACAACACATTTTTGCCAAATTCATGTAAATTTCATATTAGATTATACCTTTTTATTTTATGTTGATTAAGAATAAATAGCTATGTTAATAATATCCTTGTTTATATATTAATTTAAGACCTCACCCTTATCTCCCTCTTAAAGTCACACGAGGTCCGATCCCGAGTTAAAGGGATTGAATTCCCTGACTCAAAAGAGGACCGACGATCGCACCGCTCTCGAAAGGAGTCCTAGCGTCTCTACGGACGTTGACCCTTCCTGAGCCATCGAAAGTGCGTTCGGCTCGCGCCACGCGCCGCAGAGCGTGTACCTGCGAGCGATATTTGTAAGTATCTGGTTGCGTCCTTCCTTACCCCTACCCCTCTGGTTAGCCTTTCCTTCGCTTCCCAGTTTTCTTTATCTTAATCCTGGGGTTGGACGTAACAGAACTTAAAAATTGGGGGCTCGTCCGGGATTTAAGTGTGATTTTTCGAGAGCGGTAATGAATACGAGGTCTAATTCTGATAAAGCTGAAGTTGACGAACTGTATAAACAAGCCTTAGAGAATCAAGGCAAAATTAAACCCAGTAACACTACACCATACACATCCACTCCTTTCCCAACTATTAAAACTGCACCTAGACAAATTTTCCCTTCAAACGTTGGCGAGATTGCGGAAGACAAATCAAATATAACTGACGCGTCCGATTTCACCCTTCACGTTTCCGACGATTTCTCAGATAAAACGATACTACCTGCACAGCAAGATCAGTATAATTCTTTTATAAGCATCTCGAGAACAATGGCACACGCTAACCCTTTCGCGACATTAAAATACGCGGTAGAGGCCGTTCCCTTCTTTGACGGAAAAAATATTCCGTTAACATATTTTATCGAGGGATGCGAAGAAGCGAAGGCCATGCTGCCCAATGAGGCAGAATCTCAATTCACTAAAATAATTAGAACTCGAATTATAGGCGAAGCTCGCCGTACCATACAAGATCAAGACTTTGACACAGTAGCCGCGTTAACAAAATATTTAGAACAAGTCTATGGCGCTGCTAAAAATATTTATCAATTACAAGGAGAGTTAGGCTGCATTTACCAAAAGAACGAGGAAGATGTAGTAACTTACGCGAATCGGGTCAAACTGCTAGGAAAACAAATATTGGAAGCACATAAAAATTCAGGACATGCCCTTCCCGGCCAGAATATTAAAGCTTCTTTAGAAAGGGACATGTGTAAATGTTTCATTAGAGGGTTAAAACCAGAAATCGAACAAAGAGTAACAAGAAATCTGGATGTCCAAGCCACCGTGGCCGACGCGTTGAGAATAGAAAGAGAGCTGCGCGATATGACAGATTTACGACAGGGTCAAGGTAATCTTGCAGGCAAAACATCGAACACTAATCGCTTGCGGGAAACCTGCCAGATCTGTTATAAGGAGGGACATTCAGCCTCTAACTGTAGGAAATTAACTCAGCCTTCTCCGCAACCTCATAATAAAATTGATCTTGGAACCGAAATTCTCATATGTCAGATATGTAAAAAACGCGGGCATAGCGCCGACAAATGTCGCCTCCGCGACCCTCAGGCCCGACGATCCGTCAATGTAATCCAAGAAAGTCAAGTCACTTGTCAATTGTGTTCAAAATCCGGTCACAACGCTAAATCTTGTAGAATAAATACTATTAACAATCAGAGTAAACCGACCGTAATTTGTCAATGGTGTGATAAACCAGGACATTCGGCTAACAATTGCTGGAAAAAACAAAACGAACAACGCGACGCGAACGGACCGAAAATTGTTTGTCAGATTTGCAATGGTTTCGGGCATATTGCAAAAAACTGCCGCGGTAAAGTAGAACAAAACGCGACCTCCAAAAATGCGTTATTTTGCCGTTATTGTAAAGGAGAAGGGCATCTTCTTGAAAATTGCGAATTGCGAGATGCAAGCAATAAGCGCAGGCAAGCAATGAATCAGGGAAACTCCAATGGCCCCTCGAAGTCGGGTGTGCAACAGGGGTCCGAACGGATCTCACACCCATCGACATCTCAGAAGACACAATAGACAAAAGGACGGTAAAGATACGACCCGTGACCGTAAACCTCGATAAACACCGTCGCGTGCCGACCATTCAGGCAGATTTCGGTAAGCCGATTTCCCATGTTACTCTTATGCTGGATACCGGATCCGGCCCGAATTTAATTAAAGAAAAATTTTTGTCAAATAGCAACGCCGTCAATCACAGTAAACTTTTGCAATTAAGCGGGATAAATGAATACCCGGTCTATACTCTCGGAGAGGTTATTTTACCATTATTCGGAAAACCAGTAACTTTTAACGTGGTATCAGATGATTTACCGATTCCTCAAGCCGGTTTATTAGGAAACGACTTTTTCGAACAAACCTTTTCAAACATAGATTACGCGACGGGACACTTAAACGTATCGGGAATTAGCATACCTTTCTTTTCACCGGAAACTATCACAGCCTTTCCACGGTCGGAATCTTTATTTTACATAAGGATAGAAAACCCAGAAATAAAAATAGGATATTTACCGAAACTAAAGGTAGCTCATGGAATCTACTTGGGAGACACCATAGTAGAAAACAACTCAGGAAAAGCATATCTAAAAATTATAAGTACCTTGGACGAAGAAATGGAAGTTCAGGTACCAACCCTGCGTCTTAAACCATTGAATGAATTATTTGACCATTACGAAACACATATAGAGACGCATAATAACCAAGAAAAAATTGCAAATACACAAATTAATTCTCCACACACAGAGGAGGATAATCGAATCCCTTGTAAAATAATCAATGGAGTAAGAAGAGGAAAAGAGGAAGTAGATATTAATGAAAATGAAATTAGTGCCAATTGCGTTAATGCGAAGTTAAACAATGAAGACGAGTTTATAAATAAAGAAATATCTATAAAGGAAAACAAAGAATTAAATAAAAATTTTAATCTAGACATTCAAGAGGAAGATTTCCAAATCTCTCCCGAAATGCTAGACTCACGAATCCCTGGAGGGGGAAGTAACCAAACCTCTCCTGAATTATTAAATCCCAAAAATCCTGGAGAGGGAAGTTACCAAACCTCTCCTGAATTATTAAATCCTAAAAATCCTGGAGAGGGAAGTTACCAAACCTCTCCTGAATTATTAAATCCCAAAAATCCTGGAGAGGGAAGTTACCAAACCTCTCCCGAATTATTAAATCCCAAAAATCCTGGAGAGGGAAGTTACCAAACCTCTCCTGAAATATTAAATAATTCCAAAATCTCTGGAGGGGGAAGTTTCCAAACCTCTCCAGAAGATTTAAATAATTCTAGAATAACAGAGGCAAGTTTCCAGACTCCTCTAGTATATTCTACTCCGGCCGATTACGAGGAGGGAAGTAACCAAACCTCACTACGTAATACGACAGAATTTTGTTTAAGAGAGCCGAAAGATGAGAGCTCTTTAAATTATGAGGAAAAAATAATATTTCCAAGGGTTGGAATACCCATAAAGGGTGCAGATGTTAATAAAAATACCTCTCAGGTTACTATTGGAGAACTTATGAGAAGGGTAAAATTATACAAACCTAATATGGAAAAAATATATGAAGCTAACAGAAAAAGTAAACCGTCTTCAAAAACTTTGGCAAGTGCACAAATTCGATTCCAGGAGATAATGAAAAATTTTAGAAATCAACGTAAACCGAAACAACACCAATCAACGCCCGAAACATCCACTAACGGTGTTATTTTACGCGAATGTTTTGTATCATCCGGAGAACTTAAGAAAGATAGGCTTACAGAGATTACGAAATTGTTACGACTAGAACACTTAAATTATGAAGAAAGAAAAAGCGTTATGAAACTTATAAGTAATAGTCAAGATCGATTCCATCTTCCCGGAGAAAAGTTAACTGCAACTCACGTGTTGCGACATCAAATACCGACGAAAGATGATCGACCTATAAACACTCGACAATACAGATTTCCACAAGTCCATAAGGAAGAAATAAATAGGCAGGTAAAGGAACTGCTCGAAACAGGAATCATAAAACCTTCTCATTCACCTTACAATACACCCATTTGGATAGTATCGAAAAAGGAGGACTCTCAGGGAAACAAACGTTGGAGAGTAGTATTAGATTTCCGAGGTGTGAACGAAAAAACTGAGGGCGATGCCTATCCATTACCAAATATTGTTGAAATCATCGATCAATTAGGAAATGCAAAATATTTCACAGTATGTGATCTCGCCTCTGGGTTCCACCAAATAGAAATGGACCCTGCGGATAGCCATAAAACTGCGTTTACGACCCCTAACGGCCATTACGAATTTGTAAGAATGCCTTTCGGGTTAAAGAATGCTCCCGCTACTTTCCAACGATTAATGGATTTAATATTGGCAGGGATAGAAGGTGTGTTTATTTACATGGACGATATTATTATTTCTGCCGCTACCTTAGAAGAACATGAAAAAAGATTTAATTTAGTAATGGAACGACTCCGCCAAGCTAACCTGAAATTACAGCCCGATAAATGCGAGTTCTTAAAAACTGAAGTAACATACTTAGGACACATAATAAGTCGCGACGGAATTAAACCCGATCCAAAAAAATTAGAGGCCGTGAGACAATTCCCTAGGCCAAAAACACCGAAAAACATTAAACAATTTCTAGGATTAGCAGGATATTACAGAAGATTCATACCAAATTTTTCAAAATTAGCTAAACCTTTAACAAACCTATTGAAAAATGATACGCCTTTTAATTGGACATCTGTTCAAGAAGAATCTTTCAAAATATTAAAACAAAAATTATGTCAGGAACCAGTCTTACAATATCCTGACTTTTCAAAACCCTTTATTTTAACTACCGACGCTTCTGGAACTGCCGTAGGAGGTATATTATCGCAAGGAGAAATAAATAAAGATCGACCAATAGCATACGCGTCACGAACTTTAACTGACAACGAAATAAAATATGACACATACGAGAAAGAAGCCTTAGCAATAATATATTGTGTTAAACATTTTCGACCATACCTATACGGACGAAAATTCACTCTAGTTACAGATCATAAACCCTTGCTCTGGTTTAAAAACGCACAAGATGCAAATATGAGAATTCTCCGTTGGAGATTAAAATTAGCAGAATATGAATATGACGTAGTATATAAAGCAGGCAAGACCAACGTGAATGCCGACGCTTTATCAAGAAACCCGGTAAACTTCGAAGAAGCAGACTGCAACGTAATTAATCATAAAAATCTTTTAAATCCGAATGATCCTAGAGATGCAGAGATAATTTCTAAAATGTTAGAGGAATCTGACGAGGACGAAGAGGACGAGGATTTCGATCTGTACCTCTCGGATGACGAAAAAATAGAAGATTTACCACCTAACGATGACTCACCTGATGAAAATAAAGATTCTATACCTTTTACGCAGGAAGAACTGCGTGAGCCGCCGGAACCGAGAATTGTAGAAAAAGCATTAATCCACGAACCTCCTAATTATTATAATAGAATACAAACTCGAAGCCAGATAGCGAAAAATATGCATGATCAACAAGAAAGACCACCGGATCAGGGAGATGAAATTGAAGAGATAGAAGAAAGAAATGATCCGCCAGACAAGGAAAGCGACTTTGAAGATAACGAAATAGACGATAAGGAAGACGAATCTAGCAAATCTGGCATCCCAGTTAATGAAAATAAAAACCTACAGATAAAACCAACCATTATTGATAATCAAATACTCAAGGGCAATATAATAGAAACTCGTGACTTACTATGTTTACGTAAAGACAATGTGGCATACTTTGTCGACACTAATGGGAAACCATTAGATTCCGGATCACAAAAGCTATTCGAACGAAATGAGATCCCACGTTTAAGCCCGCTTACCTTAGGTGAAGCAAAGGCCATAAAGTATAAAAAATACTACCATGTAGCACTACCCATCAGTGAAGGACAACGGGAAGGCCCAACAATGACCTTAACGCAGATTACCACAGTTATAAAAAACTTGCAAGACGTAGCCGATAGACTAAAATTAGAAACACTCAGTATCGCAAAGACAGATATTGTCAATAATGTACCGTGGAGTAATATAAAATCTATCTTACAATTAAATTTTACTAACTCAACAACCAAATTAATCATATGTAACGGATTAATTAAATACCCTCCTAGAGATCTCCGTTCTATTATAATCGGTGAAATGCACTGTTCGCCTACCGGAGGACATCGAGGCGTTACAAAGACATATCATAGAATTAAGCATAAATATTATTGGGAAAATTTAAAAGCCGACGTTCAACAATATATACAACAATGCTTACAATGTCAATTGAAAAAATTAGTACGGGTAAAAACTAAACAACCTATGATAATTACTGACACACCAGGATCTTCTTTCGATAAAGTAGCAATGGATATCGTAGGGCCTCTGTCCAAAACCGAAAGAGGCAACGAATACATTTTAACCTTACAAGACCAATTAACTAAATATTGCATGGGAGTACCCCTACCAGATCAAACTTCCGAAACAATAGCGGAAGCCTTCGTGGACAGATTTATTTGTGTATTAGGGGCACCTAAAGCAATATTGACCGACCAAGGAAGAAATTTTATTAGCGATTTAATGAAAAAGATTGCTAAAATATTCAGAATTCGCAAATTTCGCACAACTGCCTTTCATCCTCAATCAAACGGATCGTTAGAAAGATCACACCACGCATTAGGAGAATATCTTAAACAATATGCAAATGAACAAAAGCAGTGGGATAGATGGATTAGTCTAGCGATGTTTAATTATAATACCAGCATACACGAAGCAACGAAACATACTCCGTACGAATTAGTTTTCGGCAAAATAGCAAGAATTCCATCGAACGAACCTTTGGCCCTAGAAGATAAATTGGCTAATTACAACGAGTATTTAATAAATCTCGTCACGCAACTTCATACTATACAGACGAACGCTCGTGAAAACGTTGTCGAAGCTAAGTTCAAATCCAAGAGACACTATGACAAAAAAATTAACCCTCGAACCTTTAAACCTGGAGACCACGTGTTTTTGCTAAAAGGGCCTAAACCAGGTAAATTTGGAGATCAATATACTGGACCTCATGAAGTTTTAGAAATACTGAATAAAAACAACGTAAAAATCAGAATCAAGAAAAATAGCCGAGTCGTACATCCCAACCGATTGCGAATTTCTCATATCAAACTAGTTAACGAATAAACAAATAAATAAACAAATAGTAATAAATAAATAAACAATTAAATAAATAAAAAGATACACTATACTATATGGACAATTCAATAAGGTCATACAAATTTCAGATGGATCCCCGGATTAAAGGAGTAACCGCAATATTAATAATAACCATATGGATACGCCAAACTTACGGGATAATAGGATATGACTGTACTTCTCCAACTACAAACTTAACGACTTTATCACTAATAAACGTTGAAGATTGCGATATTCCACTACCAAAGGTCAATTCTAGCCAAGTCTTCATACAATTATTACAGCTCAACGAATTCGAATCTGTAAAAGTGATACAATGCAAGGTAGAAATCGATCGTTCGATCCGGAAATGTGGAATGTTTTCTCATAATTCGGACGTTCTAAATGGAAAATATGCATATATTCACGAAGTGACCAGAGAGGCCTGCATACGAATGCATTATTATGGAAACCTCGAATTTAAAGGAACGTACATAACGGCACTAAAATCTAATCAGACCACAAGTCGCCCGGCGATCCTAACTGGCGTTGTGGACGCCGACGGAAAATGTTCTGGAGGATCCTATTCAGACCTTTACGGAACGTGGACAAATGTTCTCGTACAGGCAACTGTCACAATCACCCTGCAAGATTACTCCGCTAACGTTAAATTAAGCACTAACCGTATACATCTTAGATCAGGAGTGGCCTGTGATTTTAGTACCGCCAAATGCACCGACATAGAAGGAGGAAATACCTTTTGGGAGCCCATACCTAATGACTCCTGTAAATTCACCTCATATAGCACCTTATATAGAGGTTACGCGGAAAAGGTAACCGATAACGTAAACGAGCACTCTCAAACCGCTTATACTGTGAATGCTGACGATACAGTCTTTGCTTTAACCAGCACCGGGAAAGACTTAGCGTGTGGATATTCGCTCATTCGAACTGAGCACCCAAAATTAGTAATTTGGGAAACCTCACCTGAAATGGACATCGCTAAACGAACCGGCCGCGTAGAAAACCTCGACCTTTTTACTTATATGAATTCGAAATTTGTTTACGTAGAAAAGCACATCCGTAACCAGATTAATCAACTGTACAGGAACATTTTACTACAACAATGTAACCTTGAGTTAAAAATGTTGCAAAACGCTTTGGCAATAGCTACACAATCCCCCGACATCTTCGCCTATCACTTTATGAAGGGACCTGGATATATGGCCCTTCTAGCAGGCGAAGTAATCCACATAATAAAATGCGTTCCGGTCGAGGTAAAATTAGTCCACACCCAAGAGTGCTACGAGCAACTTCCAGTAATGTTTAATAACAAGACCTTCTTCCTAACGCCTCAAACACATGTACTACTACGGCACGGAACACAAATTAATTGTAATTCCTTCGCACCTTCTATGTACCTTTTGGGAGACTCTTGGTATAAAATTATGCCGAGGCCAGTAGAAACACTAGCACCTACGGTCATAAAACCCATGACCAAAACTACCTGGAAATACAATAGCCCTGGAGCACTCGCTACCAGCGGCATATACACACAAAAGGATCTAGAAGATCTAAAGGACCACATAATGTTTCCCGCTGAGAGACCCGCTGTTCTTAACACCGTAGCAAGAGGAGTAATGGGAGAATCAACCGTGCTGAGTGGAGGATCGTTCGCCAACTTAATCGACGAGGCTTCTATCGAAAAAATTGCACTCTCAGCCTGGGAAAATTTCTGGAGCAAATTTTTAATCTTTGGCAATATTAGCGCTGGCCTGCTTGGAATATATCTTTTTATAAGAGCCATTAAATTAATACTAGATACACTTGTACATGGATATGCTCTTCATACAGTATATGGGTGGTCGATATATCTAATAGGAGCAATATGGGACTCGTTAACTCAACTTTTATTACATCTAGGACAAGGAAGGCCTAAAAATACAAATGCCAGTGCACCGGGTCCGAAAAACGATTCGGAACAAAAAATATCAGCTAGCGCACCACTCCATGATCTCGAATGGCAAGCAAATGTGCAACCTGTCGAGCCAATTTACGAAAAACCCAAACACACTTACCCCCTCCTCCCCTCGAAGGAACCCTCCACCTACACCTTTGAACTTAAAGGATAAAAACTTCCCTATATCCTGTATCAACCTTGCCATTCTGAATCGCATGCTACGACATGTAAGAAATTTAATGTCAAACTGAACTAAAACTTCTCTATCTCCTGCATCAACCTTGCCACTTTGAATCGCATGCTACGTCATGCAAGAAATCAAACAACAACATTCCTTTGTAGACATGGAAATCCAGCACATCGACACCCGGCTATTAACCCGCGGGCCGCTGAAGGTTAAAGTCATCAAAGTGGACTCGCCTGCTTCCTTCTGGGTCCACATCGAAAAGGCGCGGGAAGATCTTGATGACCTCGTGGACGACCTGACGCGAAGGATGACGCGGAGGGGTCATCTCCTCCACGAACGGCCTGACCACGTGCTTCCAGGCGAAGCAGTCGCCATCCACGAAGGGAAGAAGTGGCAGAGGGGGATAGTTCTCCAAATCAACAAAGATAGGATGGTCTCGATCGCTCTGCGAGACTGGGGACGAGTCATCCAAAGACCCATATACGAGATTTATATACTAGAAGACAGATTCCGTGACCTCGACTGGCAGGCGATCCGTTGCGGGCTCGCGAATGTCCAGCCTGTCGGGCCCAAAAGGAGGAGGTGGTCCTGTAGGGTAAATAGATTGATCAAGCTCTTGATCGAACGACGGGGTGGATGGATGAAGATCTGTAAGCCGACAAAATTCGGAGACGAAGCCACACTCGTCAGCCTCAACCTGGAGCCCGAAAGCGAGGATGAGACGCGCGAGTTAGAGGGACTATTGATACGAATGGGATGCGCAGCACCCAGCACCCCAGAGAAGAAATAAAGGAGAACGTGTGCATGTGTGTTTACATGCACACGTATGTATCCATATATTTAGGGGAAAAAGGAAGGAAGAAATGCATGTATGTTTTATTACAAAGATTTTGATTGTTGATTAGCTTTTGGTTATAAGTTTATAAATATATGCATTTCCTCCCCTTCCTTTGCATAATCTTAAGTCATACACACACTCTTGCCTCAATTATATTCACAATACTTATCTTTTTCTTAATATTATAAATTTTACTTATGTGTCCCTAGTAATAGAATCGTATGCGTTAAGAATAGTTGTACGCAAATAATAGCGATATTCCTTCTCCTTATTTCCATCAAATCACAAGAAATATTATTTTAATTGCATTTCTTGGCAAAAAAAAAAAATAATAATAATAATAATAATAATTTGTTTCACACATCAAAAAAAAAATATATATATATAAATAAATAAAAATAAAAAAAAAAAATTTTTTTTATTATTATTATGGAACACTATATTAGACTTTTACTCTGTAAAAGAAAGACGAAAGAATCAAGGAAGGGGTTTTGGTGGTCGCCTATTTCTTTCCTCTTTCTAAAAGCCAAAAAAGACGTTCACTCTTATAATTCTTATATCATAACTCCAATCCTATAAATTGTAATAAAATTTTATTTTATAGTTACGGTTATAATAACCTTATGTACTCATAATTGTATCTTAGACGATAAACAAGTTGCGCCTAATTTACGAATTGATCTTTTATTTTTCTGAGCCATTATAATCTAGATTAAACTTCACTATGTTTCCTTCTTCCTAGGATTTTAAATAAATATAATTGTGTAGGTAGTTGAAAAATAACGTGAGGACGCTTTCCTTTCTAAATTATATATGTATTGACAATAATAGGACATAAATACAAGTAGCATAAAAATAATAGCCACCTGACTGTCAAAAGGGTACGAGGCTCCGACACATTTCCCTCCTTGAATTATCTTAATGCAAAAAAAAAAGAAAAAAAAAAACACCTCGAATCAAATTAAACAAAATATGTGCCGACTACCAACGGCACCCCATGAATATTTCCATTTAGGAATTTCATCTTATTTAATTGTAACCTGCCATCATTGCTATGCAAAACGGCTGCCAGACAAATGCGGCAAGCTCCTCGTCGTCCTCGGCGGTGATCCATAGGATACCATGCCCAACCAGACGAGTACATAGCAATTCAGCTATAATTAATAGGCAAGGTGAAATATCTGCGATATGTCATAAATATATTAGAGATTGTCAATAGGGCGGTAAGGCCTGCACAAAAACAGGGAGATGGAACTGCCGCACGGGTCAGTTAAAAAACTGCCACAAAAAAAGGGGACGCCTCGGGACGGACGACAGCCACGTGGGTAACCTACTCTAGGTAGTAATGACACAATTATTGCCCCATTAAAGAAAGGAAAGACAACCTCACATAAAACCGAAATCTTACGCGTTGCGAATAACATTAAGACATTATCAAAATAAGTAGGAAAACATATATACGTATACATTAAATATTTCTCTTGCGCTTGAATGTGCATGTAAACCAGAATTACTATTCGCTAAAATCTTTGACATGCACATGCAGGCAACAGCATAAACGAGAAGGACGAAAGAATGGAGCAAGGATTTATGGAGGTCGCTCTTTTTCCTCCTTCTCTAAACAGAAATCAAGAAGCCTGCGAAAAACGGAAATCGTTTCTCAATCAATTAGCCTGCAAATGTTGTGTTACACACCCCCAACATTTGTCTAAGGCGGGGGGTGTTACGTCCTGAGAACTCCACGATTTCCCTTTTTCCGCGGAAATTCCTATTAAGCACTTAAGATATCTTTTAAGGATAAATAATCGAGTACGGACGGTTATCGATCGGCGAGTGAGCTTTGATCTCTTCACATTCCTTTTTTATTTATCAGCTAGCTATTTGTTTGGGTAACTAAAAAGCAACCTTCCAGGTGACGGAATATTGACAGACGGGGCATACGCGATCGAAATTTTATCAAGTTAGTCTAGCCGATAACTATAACCTGGCGACACGACGCGCCAAAAAGGGGGCTTAATCCCAAATGGAATTTACTTTGGATCTTTATTGCATCATGCGCCTATGCCAAAACTACCCGCGCAATGTCCGACAAACAGAGACGAAATCTAAAACGTGGTTTTAGGAATCTAAGGGGACGCGGAGGAGGTTTCTGTTTGTGATAAGACTACAATTAAGATTAGAAGGATATGCATCGTCCGTCAACATTGGAACAGGGTCGCGGGATAAATAAGGGACCCTAATAAAAGAGAATCGGCGATAGTCGAAAGCAAATGAGTCACTGGAAGAATCGCTGGATTGCACCCCGATAAGACAGTGGGGGCCTTACGAGGGGACTCACCAATGGAAAACCGGAAAAATCGATAACCGTCTCTAGCTTTCTAGGATAGGCTAAAACTTAAGATCTGGCCCTTGGGTGAGAAACGTCTCACCCAATAAGAAATCCTCTAGATAAAAATTAGAAGCATCTTTCCAACCAGAAGTTCCCAAAATGAAAACCAGACACATCCCACACGAAACCCATCCCTTCCATTCCTTACATTTTCCTATATAAACCCTGACATTGCGACACTCGTCGTCAAGAAAGCTTCCGACTCTCTTCAAGCGTCTCAAGCCTTAGTGTTGTTAATTTTTCTGCAACCACGTTTCCGGCCTTAGAGTCAGTGCACAAGAGAATCCGACACCACCTCAGTCGCTCGACTCATCCTCCAACTAGGCCACTTTCGCAAAGGAGGCGCTCCCACCCGTAATCCCCGTAATCTGCAAATAGTAAGTCTCAAAAATATATACACATATACGCGGATACCGGTCTTGTTTTGCAAATTCATTCTCGCGTTGGGAAGTCTCTCGGTCATCCCGTTGTCTCAAGTATTGGCGGTGATTCGGAGTGACTTTGCGGTCTCGTGTCACCCGATGATCGGTGGATTCAGAGCGGCTCTTATGGTCCCGAGTTAACCGATTTATGGTGCCGAGTTAATCGATTTATGGTCCCAAGGGATAATGGTCGGTGGACAAGGGATAATGGTCGGTGTACAAGGGATGGTTTTTGCTGTTCTGCGCAAGCCGTGTGTCGGTGGATAGGAGGTAGTTTTGTCGTTCTGGGTTAGCCGCTGCTTCCGGGTTGGCAACTAAAAGAGGTGACGACCCTGCGATTAACCCCCTTTAGAACTAACAATCCGCTACCTTTTAGTGAATTCGAACGGTTTCTGTAAAAAATCCAAGAACGCCGCGAAACATTCGAAGAGGCGTCAGGATAAGCGGGCGCGGAAAGAGGAGCAAGGTCGGCCTGCCCCGCAACTCGCCGTTCCCCCTCCTAGAACTCTGCCGGACGGACCGCTGTCACCCCGTACTTGGGGGTCTCGTCTCGTTTGCCGCGTAGCCCCGTATAGAATCATCCCTGTCAGACCCAACCCCCCTCCAATCCTCCAACGCCCACCTTCCCCCGCTCCTTCCACCGCCTCGACCGTCGATTTAGACGACGCCGAGATAATTACTTTAGAGTAAGACCCTCTTTATAGTAGTTATAATTCGCATCCATCACCATTTACACTCCACATCGTAGTTAACTTCATGTAGATTATTTTTTATTTCTTTTTACTCGACTCCAATGTAATAATAGCGGGCAGGGTGTATATTTTCAATTAGGTTCCCCTTTAAAAATCCTGCCCGATCACCTCCGAACCAATGTAACACCCGCGATCCACCCATATACATTCACCTCACACTCGCACATTTATTCCGTTTAATTGTACTCAATTTGTTTGCTAGATTTTTATTATGTTAGTAGTATCAGACAACACATTTTTGCCAAATTCATGTAAATTTCATATTAGATTATACCTTTTTATTTTATGTTGATTAAGAATAAATAGCTATGTTAATAATATCCTTGTTTATATATTAATTTAAGACCTCACCCTTATCTCCCTCTTAAAGTCACACGAGGTCCGATCCCGAGTTAAAGGGATTGAATTCCCTGACTCAAAAGAGGACCGACGATCGCACCGCTCTCGAAAGGAGTCCTAGCGTCTCTACGGACGTTGACCCTTCCTGAGCCATCGAAAGTGCGTTCGGCTCGCGCCACGCGCCGCAGAGCGTGTACCTGCGAGCGATATTTGTAAGTATCTGGTTGCGTCCTTCCTTACCCCTACCCCTCTGGTTAGCCTTTCCTTCGCTTCCCAGTTTTCTTTATCTTAATCCTGGGGTTGGACGTAACATTATCCATAAGGTATTATTATTGTTGATATGTTTTTTTAAGTGTATCTCTAGTAGGTCTAATCCATTGATAACTGAAACGATCGATTCTTCAATTAATTGAACAAAAGTAGAATTAAGTAATTATTGAAATCTTTTACAAGCGAAAGTGGGAATATCGATCTGCATCTTGCACGTAGCAAGCCGCATAAGACGCGGTAAAGAATCTGTTTCTGTTCAATTAGTTAAAGTTTCAGTCATCAGTGGATTAGGCCTACTTAAAAAAATAACCGTGTCAACAATAGTACCTCATGTGTGATATGGAAAGCTATTATGTCTGTTAAGTTTGCACCTCCTCCTCTCCACAAAAAACAGGAATAACACATGAAATTAAGTGCGCTTTATGTGTTAATTATGTGCTTCACAATTTTTGTGCTCAAGTGGTTTCGCGGGAAATTGCAATTGAAAGTAGGGGTGGTGGCCTAACATAAGCTAGCACCCTCACTCATTAAAATTACATATAATTTCAAATTCTTTAAGATTAGTCTGTCTGTAATAGTTTAAGAGATATACGCAAAAAAGATCTATATATATGGTGAGGCAATAACTATAATTATTACCACTTTAAATATGTATATCCGAATCTATGAGGCCCACAGAAAAATTAGTGTAACCAAAATTGTACGGTACGAAGGAGGCTATCTATAACGATAATAAATTTTTGTCCAGGTAGAGGCGCTTCGGAAATATCAAGGTCATCTTTTTTTTTAAATTGATTCGGTAATATGATGGGCTGTTCTGAAAATAAGTTCAGAACTCATGACACAAGATCATCGAACAAGATTTAAAGTGAAGAAAAAAACGATTAAAAAATACATTTTTGTATTGAATGAAATTTATGTTTAAAGGAAATGTTGGAAGTGATGGCCATCATTATTATCAATGCAATACTGGATTCCTTCGATCACTGATTGGCTTGCTCTTTTAAGAACGTTGGGAGTTATTAATGCAGTTATTGTGAGGCTGTAATAATCCGTTGTTGCATGTCTTGATTGCTAGAAATAAACTCAATGAAAAATTTACCAATCACACTGGATTGGACGTAGGGGTCGTACAGTGTGGCCAGCTCGTTCGCCAGACTTGATACTACTAGATTTCTTTTTATGGGGAACGCTAAAGGACGTGGTCTACAAAGAAGAATCAACTATACTTCAAGACATGCAACAACGAATTATTACAACCTGTGCATTAATAACTCTCGGTGTTATTAAAAGAAAGAGCAAGGCAATCAGTGATCGAAAGAATCCAGTGTTGTATCGATAATAATGACCATCACTTCGAACATCTTCTTTAAACGTAAATTTCATTCAATACAAAAATGTATTTTTTAATCTTCTTTAAACGTAAATTTCATTCAATACAAAAATGTATTTTTTAATGGTTTTTTCTTTACTAACTTGTTTTCAGCTTCTTTATCATATTATGAAAAAAAATGTACCAAATCAATTTAAAAAACTTAAGATGACTTTGATATCTCTGAAGCGCCTCCACCTGGACAAAAATTATTATTGCTATAGATAGCCCTCTTCGTACCGTACAATTTTATTTTAGTTTCACTAATTCTTCTCTGGGCCTTATAGATTAGAATATATTTAAGGTAGTAATAGTTATTGCTTCATCCTATATACGATATAAGAGTAAAGTACCAGTTAAAATACAGATAGCAAATTAGTTTTAATCTTAAAATGTTCCTCAATTTATGTGTTTCCAAAATATGCACAATGAGTATTTTGTATTCATCTCCTTCGGTCGACCCAAACGTGAACACCCCGTACGTACAAGAGTAAAGTACCAGTTAAAATAGAGATAGCAAATTGGTTTTAGTCTTAAAATGTTCCTCAATTTATGTGCTCCCAAAATATGCACAATAACATTCTCATGTTCATCCTTTTCGGCTGACCCAAACGTGAGCATCATACGTACAAGAGTAAAGTAATTAATATAGAGATAGCGAATTGGTTTTAATCTTAAAATGTTCCTCAATTTATGTGGTTCCGAAATATGCATAATGAGATTTTCGTGTTCATCCCCTTTTGCCGACTTGAGTTGTACTTTTGCGTACAAGAGTAAAGTACTTAAAATAGAGATAGCAAGTTGGTTTTAGTCTTAAAATGTTCCTCAATTTGTGTTTCCGAAATATGCATAATGAGATTTTCGTGTTCATTCCCTTTGGCCGACCCGAACGTGAACACCCCATACGTACAAGAGTAAAATACCAGTTAAAATAGAGATAGCGAATTGATTTTAGTCTCAAAATGTTCCTCAATTTATGTGTTCGTGAAATATGCATAATGAGATTTTCGTGTTTATCTCCTTTGGCCGACTCGAACGTGAATACCCCATACGTACAAGAGTAAAGTACCAGTTAAAATACAGATAGTAAATTAGTTTTAGTCTTAAAATGTTCCGCAATTTATGTGCTCCCAAAATATGCGCAATGAGTATTTCGTATTCATCCCTTTTGGCCGACCCAAACATGAACATCCCGTACGTACAAAAGTAAAGTACCAGTTAAAATAGAGATAGCGAATTGGTTTTAGTCTTAAAATGTTCCTCAATTTATGTGTTCCCGAAATATGCATAATGAGCTTTTCGTGTTCACCCCCTTTTGCCGACCCGAACGTGAATATCCCATACATACAAGAGTAAAGTACCAGTTAGAATAGAGATAGCAAATTGGTTTTATATGGTAGATACGGAAAAATGTTTCAGACAAAAGTTGTATGGTCTAAAGGAGGACACATGATTCCCATGTCAGCCATGTCGTAGATATTGTGGTTTTCAAGAAATTTCAAACACGACTAATTTCTTAAATAAAACTTGATTTTTTCCTTGAGATTAAAGTTTACATCTCGTGGAGACGTTTCCAAAATACTATAATAAACCTCTCTTTCGTTAAGATAAATTTTGTCATATAATATAATTATGAGATATCTCGTAAAATATTCACTTTTCGATGACTTTATTTTGATACTTTTACACGTAAAATAATAAAAGGAATCAATAAAAAAAATTATTTTTAGAGCTTGATTGCATTTTGTAGATTCTACGTATAAAAATCAAAGTAAAGTTATTGAAAAGTGAAGATGATGAGAGATTTATATTTTATATAAAAATATTATCACAAAATGTAAAATATCATAAATTAAAAATGTCAAAATCAGGAAATTCTTTACAAAAGAGAGCTTTATTATAGTGTTTTGAAAACGTCTTCACGAGATGTACAACTTTTATCTCAATTATAAAATGCTCCTCCGAATATTTTGTCGTGCGCGCAGCAATGTAAAAGGTGGACTATTCCTTCTCATCAAATCGCGCAGATAGACACAATGATTCGTGTATTTAACTAATTCTACCTGTTTACGATAAATGATGTGCTTATTATTTGACATCCTGTATAATTAAAAAACCAAACTTTTTATTACATACATATTAAAAGAAATATATGTTATTAATATTAATGAAAGATTAACTGAAGATTCTTGCATTAAAATTAAAATAATATTAAAAAATTTAAATGTAACTACTTTTTTGTTTCCTTATCAATCAAATTTTTATTTAAAAATGATGTAAGGAGTTTAATGTTTTATTATTTATATTTGTTTTAGATTGCCTTTTATTTTATACAGGTAAGTCTCTCTCTCTCTCTCTCTCTCTCTCTCTCTCTCTCTCTGTCTCTGTCTCTGTCTCTGTCTCTCTTTCTCTCTGTCTCTTTCTGTGTCTCTCTCTGTCTCTCTCTGTCTCTCTCTCTGTGTCTCTTTCTGTCTCTCTCTCTCTGTCTCTCTGTCTCTCTGTCTCTCTGTCTCTCTGTCTCTCTCTCTCTCTCACACTCTCTCTCTCTCTCTCTCTCTCTCTCTCTCCCCCTTTCTTTTTTCCCCTTTTTTTAAAGGTTGGCTGCTCTGCGCCTTTAAAAGTCGGCTGCTTTGCGCCCATAAAAATCGGCTGCTCTGCGCCTACAAACATCGGCTGCTCTGCGCCTACAAACATTGGCTGCTTTGCGCCTACAAACATTGGCTGCTCTGCGCCTATAAACATCGGCTGCTTTGCGCCTATAAACATCGGCTGCTCTGCGCCTACAAACATCGGCTGCTTTGCGCCTTTAAACTTCGGCTGCTTTGCGCCTTTAAAAGTCAGCTGCTTTGCGCTGATAAAAATCGGCTGCTTTGCGCCTATAAAGATCAGCTGCTTTGCGCTCATAATAATCGGCTGCTCTGCGCCTACAAACATTGGCTGCTTTGCGCCTTAAAAAATCGGCTGCTCTGCGCCTTAAAAAATCGGCTGCTCTGCGCCTACTAACATCGGCTGCTCTGCGTCTTAAAAAATCGGCTGCTTTGCGCCTTAAAAAATCGGCTGCTCTGCGCCTTTAAAAGTCGGCTGCTTTGCGCCCATAAAAATCGGCTGCTTTGCGCCTTAAAAAATCGGCTGCTCTGCGCCTTTAAAAGTCGGCTGCTTTGCGCCTACAAACATCGGCTGCTTTGCGCCTTTAAACTTCGGCTGCTTTGCGCCTTTAAAAGTCAGCTGCTTTGCGCTGATAAAAATCGGCTGCTTTGCGCCTATAAAGATCAGCTGCTTTGCGCTCATAATAATCGGCTGCTCTGCGCCTACAAACATTGGCTGCTTTGCGCCTTAAAAAATCGGCTGCTCTGCGCCTTAAAAAATCGGCTGCTCTGCGCCTACTAAAATCGGCTGCTCTGCGCCTTTAAAAGTCGGCTGCTTTGCGCCCATAAAAATCGGTTGCTCTGAGCCTACAATCATCGGCTGTTCTGTAAAAATCGGTTGCTCTGCGCCTATAAAAATTAATTGCTTAGCGGTTTAAGAAATCTGTTGTGCGCCTATTTTATACAATGTCTCGAGATTTAAAATATTATTTTAAAGCCTGCAGACAAAGATATAATTACCCGAGGCGAATGGCTTACGGACGTACATATTGATCATTTCCATAGACTTTTACAAAGTTGTTCAGATTATAGACCTATCGAAATACAATTGCCTGATACGATTCAACCTGTATCACAAGATAAAAAACACATTCAAATATTATATAGTTCGTTACATTGGGTGTGTAGCTATTATGATACAAAAAATATATTTATATATGATTCTTCAAGTAATAAAACAATGTGTAAAGATCATGAGCAATTTTTGGAAAAATTATTTCCAACACATGACTTTAAAAAACATCCCGTCAAATTTCCTACTGTGCAACATCAATTGAACAGTAGAGATAGTGGTGTTTTTGCTATAGCTTTTGCTACTTCGTTGTTATTCAATATTAAACCTGACAAAGTAAAGTATGAACATAAGTTTATGCGTTCACATTTGATACAAATTTTGGAAAATAATGTTATTGAACATTTTCCTCAGGATTTGCAATGTGCTAATCCTCAAAAAGTACTTCCATTAGCAGTGATAAAAGATAGAGAGGCTAAAGCGACTGCTCAACGTATGAAAAGACATTTTAAAAGTAATTACGCTAAAGAATGTCGGGCAGAAAAACAGAATTTAGAAAATCGCGCTACAAAGCAGCAACGATGCAAACAGAATTTACCAAATAATCGTGCTCAAGATTCACAATGTGCTATTTCTCAAAGAGTACTTCCATTAGCGATAATAAAAGCGACAGAAACTGAAGCAATTGCTAAAAGTGCAAAAACACATTCTGAAAATAATTATGCTACAAAATCTCGTGCAGAGCAACAGGATTTAAACAATCGCGCTATTATAAAGCGACAGCAATCCAAACAGAATTTAGAAAAAAAGTAATTTTAAAGCCTGAAGAAAAAGATATAATTATTCGAGGCGAATGGATTACGGACGATCATATCGATCATTTCCATACACTTTTGGAAAGTTGTTCAGATTATAAACTTGTCGAAACATGGCGAATCCAAACGTCTGAATTTATGCAACGTATACCAGAAGATAGAAAACATATACAAATATTGCACAGTACGTCAGTTTCAATAAATTGTCCAGATCCAAAACTTAGAAATAGAAATGGACATTGGGTATGTAGTTATTACGATGCAACAAAAATATATATCTATGATTCACTAAATAAACGAAAATTGCACGAACATCACAAGGTATTCTTGAAAGAATTATTTCCAAAATACGACTTTGAGAACAATCCTGTCGAATTTCCTACTGTGCAATATCAACAAAACTGTAATGATTGCGGAGTTTTTGCTATAGCTTTTGCGATTTCATTATTGTTTAATATTAAACCTGACAAAGTTACATATGATGACAGAGTAATGCGTTCACATTTGTTGAAGATTTTCGAATCGAATACAATTGAACATTTTCCTCAAGATCCACAAAGTGATGCTCAGACAGTGCTTCCATTAGCAGTAATAAGAGATAGAGAAGCTAAAGCGACAGCTTTACGTATAAATAGACGTTTATCTCAGAAAGATTCCTGTAAAAATATTAGTAATACTGGAAATAATTGCGCTGAGAAACGTTGTCGAGAGGAACAGGACTCGTCAGAAAATGATCGTGCTAAAAAACGGCGTCGATATAAAAATTCAGACAATTGTATTAGTAATACTAAAATTCAACGCGCTAAGAAACGTTGTCGAGAGGAACAAGACTCGTCAGAAAATGATTGTGCTAAAAAACGGCGTCGATATCAGAATTCAGAAGACAATCGTGCTGAAAGACGACGTCAGTATAAAGATAACTTAGCAAATATTTGCCTTAATAAGCGAAAATATTATCTTATACATTCTCAGCAAGAACGAGACAGACAAAGAAAATATTCTGATCGTAAATGGCTTTATAATAAACGATATTATGAGAGAAAGATAGTAAAAAGTGATTGTGTTAAAAGACGTCGTCAATATAAAGACAACTTACAAAAGTATCGTCTTAATAAGCGAAAACATTATAAAGACAACTTACAAAAGTATCGTCTTAATAAGCGAAAATATTATAAAGACAACTTACAAAAGTATCGTCTTAATAAGCAAAAACAATATCTTATACATTCTCAGCAAGAACGAGACAGACAAAGAAAATATTCTGATCGTAAATGGCTTTATAATAAGCGATATTACGAGAGAAAGAATTCTAAATGCGTACCTGGGAACAAAAATCGCGATATTGCCAAAAATATTACTAGAAAATATGCAAAATTTTTGTCACGAAATTACATACAATTTCTTATTCCTGTGACAATTGAAGACATCGAAAACAAACTTAATATTAAAAATCCTACTGAAAGACGATTAGAAGCCGAAAGAATCTTACGTTGGTGTATGCGTATTCGAGATAGTTTTGTCAGCAAGATCTCTAAAATATTAGCTTCACTTAAAAAGAAATCAGAAGTGTGCTTGACTCTTGCCGCTGAATGCTCTATGAATGACGATAAAATACGTGCATTATGTGGCACATCGGGACATACAGCTTCATCCGAAAATTATTTTATCGACACATATCGTAACATTGCTTCATCACAACTGTTGGTAATTAACGAGAAAGGTAAAACTACGAATGTATTACCTTTGCAACAGGCACGAGTCAAAAAATCATGGTTGTGCAATGCTTTGTGTAAAATTTATGATGATTCGTTGATGAAGATTCTAATCGATCGTTATGAAAAATTCCTCAAAACGATATTTACCTGTACTTTAAAGAAAATACCACAATTGTTAGCAGATATTCATACATGTACGATAAAGAATTCGGATAGAAAGGGTCACGCACATGCTTGTTACATTGATGCAACTCTTTGCAAAGCTCTATTTCTTCCTGTTTTATTATTATCACCTCATTTTCCAATGGTGAGATATATTAAACGTTTAATTTATCAAATGACAAATTTATACGATAAAATGTTAAATCTGGAGAAGGCTTTAACTTCTGTTGATTTAGACACGTTGAACGAAATTATAATTTTGGCACAACAAAAAGCATCTATGTACAAACATCAGCAGAATCGTACTACTTTGAGTGAAGATGAAATCATGTCTCGCTTTAAAAACGCATTTAAGGCTTTTACTAAACGCTCCATGGACACACCTCGATATGTTTGTGCATCATGTGAGAGACTTTTATATAGAAGAAGTGTCTCTGAATTTAATAAGCTTAAAGCACGAATAGATATTCCAATTTGGAGAGATTTAATGGCGCATTTAGAAAAACATAATATTACTCCGCAATACATATGTCATTACTGTGAAAAAAAATTCCGTGACGGATTAATGCCTGCGTATTGCGTTTTAAATGATCGTATTGTACATGATCCACCTGAAGTAATATCATGTCTTAACCAGTTTGAAAAAATTCTCATACAAAGAGCTAAAGCTTTTCAAACTGTCGTTACAATGAAACCTGTTAGTAACAAGAAGTTACCTCACAGACAAATGGTACTGTTCGCGAAATCGCTGTTTTTCCCGGCGATGGAAGTGGGATGAGAAGGACGCGCGTGGAAGGTGTTAAGAAATTATGTCCGTTTTATTTGTGTAGCTCAGAGCACAGTCTGAGCAGTCTTTAATGTGAAATGAATGTACAGTCTGACCTGAGAAGTCCGGAAATGAGATGTATTAATTCTGAGAGTGAGCGAGACGATTATATTAATCTCTCTCCCTGCGATGATACGCCGGTGAGCCGGTGAGACACGTGGCGGTCGGCACTCGCGCACGTGTGAGCCTGGGATGTCTTGTTGCTGTACCAGAGCTGAGCTGAGCGGTCTTCTTTACTGTCTAGAAATGTATCTGGCCAGCTTCGGTCGCTGCGGTATGCACTTGGATACAAAAACCACTTGTACGTATGTAGCGCACGTTTCACGTCTTATCGCTGCGCGGCCATAGATCTACTCTGATCGTCGTGCGGAAGAAGACGACGACGCTCGCGCCCGTGCTTGCGATAGCTGCCGCGTGAATCCGGCCAGTCGATACCCGATCGATGCTGCCATCTGATACGGTGGCGCAACGAGATAACGGAATCTCGAACATTCCGCCCGCCATCAGCAACCTTGTTGATGATTCCTTACTCTTGATCCTCTATGAAATGGGTAATGTGGCAAGCTTGGCAATTGGCCGGGTGAGCATCGTGGTGGCCGTCTTGAGGGTAACCACCCTAGTGAGTCCATCCTTGCCGGGGTGCAATGCCGTTACTCTGGCGAGTGGCCACTTGCACGGTGGAGAGCGTTCGTCGGTGAGCAGCACGATGGAACCCACCTTGATGTTGTTGTTAGGATGATGCCACTTGGATATCGCCTGCTGGCGTTGCAGATAATGAGCTGACCATTGTGCCCAAAAATGTTGAACACTGCTGGATGAGCTGCCATCGAGATAGTCGCAAGGTTGCCAGGTCAACCAGAGATAGCTCGGGTATGATAGTGAGTGGACCTCCAATGAAAAAGTGACCTGGTGTGAGCGCTGAGACGTCTTCAGGGTCGTCACTTAACGGTTCTAAAGGTCGCGAGTTGAGAATGGCCTCGATTTGCGTAAGCAATGTTGTTAGTTCTTCCGTCGTGAGTAGAGTCTCCCCAATAGTCCGTCTCAGATGAAACTTCACTTTACCACCGCCTCCCATTTGCCCCCCATGTGTGGAGCGCCTGGTGGATTGAACTCCCATCCTGTACCGTCAAGTTGCAAAACTTGAGCAATCCGTTGATGTTCTTGAGAGCCTTGAATGAACATTTTCTTGAGCGCGGCATCTGCTCCAATGAAAGTTGTCCCGCAGTCCGAATGCATGGTTTGAACAATTCCCCTTCTCGCTGAAAATCTTCGGAGAGCTGCTACAAATCCTTCTAATGAGTAGTCACTTACTACTTCGAGGTGAATTGCGGAGGTGGCGAAGCAGACGAATACACAGATCCATCCCTTGTACGTTTTCGCACCTCGTTCTTTCCATGTCTTGATGGTGAGCGGTCCGGCATAGTCGACTCCTGTATGAGCAAACGGACGTGACGGCGTGACCCGAGAGAGAGGTAGTTGGCCCATCAGTTGATGAGCACGGATCCCCCTCTGCCGAGCACACACGACACACCGTAAGACATGAGACTTCACCGGAGCCCGTCCGCCGATGATCCAGTATTGTTGCCTGACATGAGCCAATGTCAGCTGTGTTCCTCCATGCAGGGTACGCATGTGGGCGTGTGCGATGATTAAGGTTGAGAATCGTGAGTGGCGAGGTAAGATCGCCTGATGTTTGTTGTCTTGAGCTAGAGCTGATTGGGTGAGGCGGCCACCAACTCGGATAATCCCTTGAGCGTCTATATAGGCAGTCAGTCGACTGAATGCGTGAGTAGTTGGTAGTCTCAAGTTGGCCGTGAGCATCTTGATCTCGTGCGTGAAGTATGCCGCTTGAGTAGCCTTGATCCAGAACAGTCTGGCCTTCTCCAAAGCTGAGTGTACGTCCAGTGGCGTGTATCGGCGCTTTCTCAGAAGCGAAATAAACCTGAAACAAAGAGCTGTTATTCTCACTAATTTGTTGAGAGTTGAGTACCTATATATGAGATCCCAGTGGTAGTTCGATTGAGATGCAGCTGCATGTAGCGCAATGCCAAGACGAGCCTCATGAGTGCTCAACTCGTCCGACAGCGCGGGTTGTGATGGCCATGATTCAGGTGTGAGTATCCACGGTGGTCCCGTCCACCATAATGAGTGGCTTTGGAGTTGAGATGTTGTCAAGCCTCGAGATGCGCAATCGGCTGGGTTGGATGTACCAGGTTGTATTTCCAGTGTGCGTTTGCAGTGAGCTCTTGAGTCTGAGAACCTCGGTTTCTCACAAAATCCTTCCAGCGCGATGCATGAGATCAAGAGACACGGTAGTGTCTCGCGCCAAGTACACGCGGAGCGAGACCAACCGTGACTCTTTTACGCGACGCGACGATTTGCAAGTACTCGAGATGTTGAGATCTCGATAACGAGTGAACGGATCAAGTTCTAAATAGGCTTGATCGATAGCTTGGGGTCGATTTGGGGGGGGAGGGTCCGTTCTTTTCATTTTTCCGCTACGTGCCCTACGAGCGGAGATATTGGAAGGCAAAGTCCAAATGTGAAAATTTTATTTTAAGATACTCCTAACGCTACGATATAACCGAATATAAAACGTCCCTTTCACTTTTTCGCCACTGGCGGTGGCGGTGCTAGTATCGCCAGTTTCGATATTGTGCGCGCATTATTATCGATCTAGTAGGTAAATTATTATAGGTCGATAGACTTATCGGTCAGGAGGAAGATTTTTATATTTAAGTAAATTAGGTACCGTGTCTCTTGATCAAATAATCTTGATAATAAATAATATTATTATAATATTATTATATATATTATTATTATTATCAACCCAGCGAATAAATCCATCGAGTCGATATACAGGTTACCGACGACGAGGTCCAGATAGTGCGCTCCGTAGTTTTCGGTGTCTAGGTGTATTAATACTTTGAATTCGATGTCTACGTGTCTCAGGTTGTCGACGACGAGGTCCAGATAGTGCGCTCCGTAGTTTTCGGTGTCTAGGTGTATTAATACTTTGAATTCGATGTCTACGTGTCCCAGGTTGCCGATGACGACGTCCAGATAATGCGCTCCGTAGTTTTCGGTATCTAGGTGTATTAATACCTTGAATTCGATGTCTACGTGTCCCAGATTGCCGACAACGAGGTCCAGATAGTGCGCTTCGTAGTTTCGGTGTCTAGGTGTATTAATACTTTGAATTCGATGTCTACGTGTCCCAGGTTGCCGATGACGAGGTCCAGATAGTGCGCTCCGTAGTTTTCGACGTCTAGGTGTATTAATACTTTGAATTTGATGTCTGCGTATCCCAGGTTGCTGATGACGAGGTCCAGATAGTGCGCTCCGTAGTTTTCGACGTCTAGGTGTATTAATACTTTGAATTCGATGTCTACGTGTCCCAGGTTGCCGATGACGACGTCCAGATAATGCGCTCCGTAGTTTTCGGTATCTAGGTGTATTAATACCTTGAATTCAATGTCTACGTGTCCCAGGTTGCCGACAACGAGGTCCAGATAGTGCGCTCCGTAGTTTTCGACGTCTAGGTGTATTAATACTTTGAATTTGATGTCTGCGTATTCCAGGTTGCCGATGACGACGTCCAAATAATGCGCTTCGTAGTTTTCGGTGTCTAGGTGTATTAATACCTTGAATTCGATGTCTACGTGTCCCAGGTTGCCGATGACGACGTCCAGATAGTGCGCTCCGTAGTTTTCGGTGTCTAGGTGTATTAATACCTTGAATTCGATGTCTACGTGTCCCAGGTTGCCGATGATGACGTCCAGATAATGCGCTCCGTAGTTTTCGGTGTCTAGGTGTATTAATACTTTGAATTCGATGTCTACGCGTCCCAGGTTGCCGACGACAAAAAACTATAGCGCGAACTTGACGCGGGACACTACCGTGTTATAGGTTATGTATGTGACTGTGACAGCTGGTGACAGCGCGCTAAACGCACTGTCTGCACTGCGCGCAGTACACACACACGTATACATCGAAACTGGCGATTCTAGCAGCACCGCCAGTGTCGAAAAAGTGAAAAGGACACGATTCCAGCCAATGAAATGATAGCATGGCATGAGTGATGAGTAGACGACGTATCTTAATAAAAAAATTTTCACATTTGGACTTTGCGTCGCAATATCTCCGCTCGTAGGGCACGTAGCGGAATATTATAAGAGCAAAATTTCCGAGAGAAGCAACGTGTTGGAGAGAAGCCACGTGTTGAAAATTACGGTTCATTAAAAAGCTACAAATACTATTGATTTCTTATATTAGAAGATAAGTTATATTAGAAGATAAGTTATAAAGTTAAATCGTTGTATTAACAAAGATTTGTGCGTAAAAATCGAGTTTATGTAAAGAACATAGATATCAAGGATGATACTACGTCTTAAATTTAAACGAAATTAAGAAAACAAAGGTAAGAAAAAGAGGTAAATTTTATTTTTCAAAAAGGTAAAAAAAGGCGCTAAGTACACGCATGGTTACCTCGGAAAAACTAAGTAGTAGTATTATTAATTTTAAATTAATAAAATCCAAGTGGTACTTAATGTGTTTATATTATTAGCATTATTCAAGCTAGATTACGATTATGTCTTGTATCGCAAAATATATACGGCTTATAGAGCTTTACAATCTGTACATACTGTTTGTAAGATAAAGATATACTGTTTCTAAGATGCGTAACACTACAAAACGCATGATATCAGTACAAAATTACCTTTTTCAAAAAGGTAAAAAAAAGGCGCCAAGTACACGCGTAGTAGTGTATATATTAAAAAATCTTAAATGGTAGTAGCTTTATTTCTCCCTAACAAAATAATTCACAAAATTGTGTACCTAACTCAACCCAAGTGATATGTAAACCTAACAAAATAATTCACAAAATTGCGTACCTAACTCAACCAAAGTAATATGTATATTAAAAAAAAAATGAAATCTTTAAAGTGCGCCAATTGCAAAGAGAATATATATACTTTGAAAAATGATTGTTGCGCAACTACTTTTAAAAAATAAATCTTAAGTAGTACGTATTACGTATCCCCTTTGTATTCCCATTCAAGGATCTTTTCGTTCCAACCCAAGCTTTAATTCTTTTTAACAAAATTATAATATTACAAAAAATTATTTTAAAAAAATTAAAGAGATAACAGTACAAAATAAAAATTTAAAAGAATTAAAGAAATAACAGTACAAAATAAAAATATTTAATTAAAATAAAATAAATAAATTTTTCTTGTAAAAAAACTTGGCGCTGCTTTTTGACTCCCGCTGCATACTTCCCTAAATTGCTTTTTTATTCAATTATGCTTTATTAATTCAATCAAAATTTTAGTACTTTATTAAATTCAAGGTTTAGCAGCGCCAAGTTTTTTTACAAGATTTGATCCACGTGAGTGTCACAAGAGAGTCCGTCCACAAGTGAGTCGCTGTAACGTTCAACTTCAAGGTGGCTTGAACGTATCGCATGAGTCTTGAGAGCAGCAGTGCTGCGGTGAGTTCAAGTCTCGGGATGGTGAGCCGCTTGAGTGGTGCTACCTTAGGTTTGGAGCACACCAATGAAATCGTGGTACCATTAGAGCCGTGGACGGTGATATATACGACTGCAGCCATTGCGAGTTGAGAAGCATCAGAAAAGCCGTGAAATTCCACTGACAAGGTACTCCATGTGTTATAGGTATTGAGAGCTTGATCAAGCTTGTGAGTTCTTTTCTGATAATGAGCCACCGTGATGAGAGCTGGGATGGCAGTGGTTCATCCCATTGAAGCTTATGAAGCCAAAGCTCCTGCAAGAGCATCTTCGCCTTGATCACTACTGGTGATACAAAGCCTAGTGGATCGAATATCTGAGCCACTTCAGACAAAATGAGGCGTTTGGTGAGATGATCGGTGTGCGACGAGATCCTTGTTGAGAATGTGAATGAATCTTCTTGAGGAAGCCATCGTAATCCGAGTATTTTGACGCAATCGTCGAATGTAATTTGTGAGCTCTGATCCTTATCTGCGTCAACCGCAGCGAGCACATCTTGATTAGTCGCGCGCCACTTTGCTAATGGGGAACCGCCCGCCATGCACAAGTTCTTTAGCTGCAATCACATCTGTATTAGCTGCTGAACAGTGTCAGCGCCTCCAAACGTATCGTCGACATATCGACCTCGAGTTGCAGCAGCGTTCGTATCGCTAAGAACGAGGCAGCCTTGGTACCATACGTGACCGTGGTTAGATAATATGGCACTTCATTGAGCAGATCGTCTGTCCAGAGAATCCGTTGTAAATTCCAGTCATCTTCATGCCGTTGATCTTGCCTGTACATTTTAGTGATGTCAGTGGCGACTAAGTGTCGAAATTGTCGAATCCAGAGCAGAACATCGGGGATGTCTAAATGCCACTTGGCTCTCGTATGCATGAGATCATTATTAAGTGAGCGGCCGGATGTAGACGCACTCGAGCCATTAAATACCACACGTAATTTTGTGGTTGCACTGTCTGGTCTGAGCACTCCGTGATGTGGCAAGTAATATTGCGTGTGCTGACTGGACACAGGAGAAGCCTTCTTTATGTGATTGAGATCTCGATATTCTGTCATAAACTGATGAAACAGACGTCGATAGTTTTGGTATCGGGAGAATCTTCTTATTAATCCCTGCAGGCATCGATGAGCAGTTTGATACGAGTCACCAAGAGTGTCAGGTGATGATTTTAACGGAATTCGAACCGTGTATCGACCTGTTGAGTCCCGCGAAACAGTGCTTTTGAAATATTCTTCACATCTTTGCTCGTCGAAGTAAGATCATGATTCTCATTCGCAGGCACTTTTTCTTGTATCCAACTTTTCGACAATAGCTCGTCGAGAGCATCTTCTCTCTCCTGAATCGATGCATGATGTACTGCAGCAAATGCCGATGATGATGTGTTGACCGGTCCGAGAACGAGCTACCCGAAAATTGAGAGCTGCGCAATTGGCATCAATGGATCTTGTTTGATGATGTTGGGCTTGATGTTGCCCATATGAGTCAGCTCCAATGATGATGTCCACTGGCTGGGGTGTAAGGAAATCTGGATCAGCCAAGGTTAACTTGGTGAGATGCGGCCATTCCTGTGGTGCAGCGTTGAATGATGGCAGGATGTTCGTTAATGTCTGCAGAATGTGAGCTTGAATGATGACGTCTGATCTTGAGTGAAGTGAGCGGAGCGTAATGCAACTCCTCGAGTTTGCGTTGACTTTCCGCCACCAATTCCAGTAATGAGAATGACAGAATGTTGACGAGGAATGTTGAGCTGACGAACGAGTGATTCTGAAACAAAGATGAGTTCTGAACCTGAATCGATGAGAAGCCGTACGCACAGAGTATTAACAGATGAACTGATCTGAGCCAGGGCTGTAGCGAGTAATGTTGAGTGTGATGAGCGGGCCAAAGAGGAGTGAGCGACGATTGCACCATCTTCCTATTGAGCGGACGCAACTGAGCTGGTGATCGGCTTCGCTGATGAATTCGACTGATGAGCCTCGTGCAGCATCGTGTGGTGTCGGTTGGTGCACTTCTTACACCCTCGTGAGCTCTTACATGAGCGGACGTTGTGGCGGCCGAGGCAATTGAAGCAGAGCCTCCGTGAGATCACTAACTTTTGTCGATCGCCCGGTGAGAGATCCCTGAATTTTGTGCACATCACAATAAAGTGAGTGCCGTTGGAGCGTAATCGCCCTTGAAAGGACGAGATATTTACGTCCGGCAGCCGCTGATTGTAAAGCGAGGACTGCGATACGGACGTCGGAGCGGGCCTCTCTAAAAATACGCTTTTGATCTTTGCAACAGCGCGACGAGCAACCATGTAAACGTATTTGAGAAGTATTCATGCTAAATGAGCGTCGCCGGCCATGAGATTTCAAAGTATCCGTGCTCCTTGAGAAACGCCTTATGCACCTCCTTGAGATGCATTGAGATTCCTCCAATGATGTGTCCTCTGCACAAGATGGCAGCATCTTGCCAATATTCTGTACCGTCGCAAGGCGGTTCATCTGAGTATGAACCTTGAGGATACGCTCCGTTTACAAGCGCACTGGGGCGACTTGGCGATCCGACGTGCGGGCCGGCAGTACCTCGAGCTTCTGCGTTGTGGTGTCCTTGCCGCCCGTCCCCGTTTTTGGCGGGCTCCGTCATGATGAGGCGTCACTGAGCTGCGCACGATGAGAGACCTGAGAACTTTCGAGAGATGCGTAAGAAATACTGCACGAAACGAGAACGTTCGAAAGACGCGTGAGAAAAACACTGCGTGACGCGAGAACGTTCGAGAGACGCGTGAGAAAAACACTGCGCAAAGCGAGAACGTTCGAGAGACGCGTGAGGAAAACACTGCGCGAAGCGAGAACGTTCGAGAGACGCGTGAGAAAAACACTGCGTGACGCGAGAGTCAGGTCATGTACTGAGCACGTGTTCATGTCCGCGTTACACTTGCGAGAGCGCGCGATAATGTTTGTGTAACACTCGCGAGCGCGCGGGAGAATGTCTGTCCTTCACTCGCGAAGACGCGCGATAATGTCTACGTGGCACGTCGAAGGGCATGCCCTGTTCACATGATCTGTTTCTGAGCTACACTTTAGGTTCCACGCATCCGGCTCGAAGGACCAAATGTTCGCGAAATCGCTGTTTTATTCCGGCGATGGAAGCGGGATGAGAAGGACGTGCGTGGAAGGTGTTAATTAATTGTTTCCCTTATTTTTGTGTAGCTCAGAACACAGTCTGAGCAGTCTTTAATGTGAATGAATGTACAGTCTGACTTGAGAAGTCCGGAAATGAGATGTATTAATTCTGAGAGTGAGCGAGACGATTATATTAATCTCTCTCCCTGCGATGATACGTTGCGTTGCGTGCGTGCGTGCGTGCGTGCGTGCGGCGTGCGTGCGTGCGTGCGTGCGGGCGGGCTGGCGGGCGGGGCGGCGGCGGGCGGGCTCCGGGCGGGCGGGCGGGCGGGCGGGCGGGCGGGCGGGGCGGGCGTGCGTGCGTGCGTGCGCGCGAGAGAGAGAGAGAGAGAGAGGAGAGAGAGAGAGAGAGAGAGAGAGAGAGAGGAGAGAGGGGGGGGGGAGGGAGGGGGGAGGGAGGGAGAAAGGGGGAGGGGAGAGGGGAGAGGGGAGAGGAGATGGAGAGGGGAGAGGGGAGAGGGGAAGATGGAGATGGGATGAGGGGAGAGGGAGCTGGAGAGGGGAGGGGGAGAGGGGAGAAAGATTGAGAGGGATTCCTTCGAGGGAGAGGGAGAGGGAGAGAGAGAGAGGGAGAGGGAGGAGAGGAGGGAGAGAGGGGATCTTGATATATTGATATATATTTAATATGCCCGAGCATAGGCTATAGGGCAAAGATACAAAATCACAAAATAACAACATAAACATATCCTTAAAAATATTATTGTAACAATGCGCCCCGTAACGGCATTGTTCCCGGCCGAAATCTGCCGCATACCGCCCGGCCGAACATCCGCCGGGTGCAGAAAGGCACGACGTGCCATTATCTTAGATAATTAGGAAACGCGTGCGAAGAAGTCCTCGCGAGGGACTTACCGCGGCAGCCGACGCACCGAGCAAAGCCGAGACCGCCCGAAGATCGCCGAACGTAAGCGCCGCGCCGCGCGCCGTAACCACGGCCGCCCCACCGCTCCGCCGCGACGCTCGCGCCCGTATCCCCGCCGCCGACTACGAAGCGTCGCCACGGGTATATAAGCGAGCAACATTTATTAAATGTTGCTATTCCACCGTGAGCCAGCACACCGATCATCCGCTGCTCTCGGTTTCCGAATCCCGCAGATAAGTCCAGGGATAAGAGAGTCTCTGCCTCCGTTTGAAGTGTATCTCGACGGCTTATCATCCCGACCGCTCCTCGCCTCGCCGCCACGTCTAAGTCCAGAGGTTCTCTGGACTTGTTGAGAGTCTCAACCGTCCGACAAGGCATTTCACCCGCTGTACCGTCGCGAACCAGGATCGGGAAACCGCCCTGTCCTCGCCAAGAGTCTCGGCCGCACGGTACCGCTCTCCCGTCGACAAAATCCAGGCGATCCAGCCCAGGGGGGTCCCCTGGGCTCGCTGAGTGTCTCAGCCGCCCGACACCGTCGATTCGAACCGCGTTACCGCCAACGCACTGCACGCCGCGATCCACCCGCGTATGTCATCGAAGCGTGCGTAAACTCGTAACATCCGCGTTCGTAATACGCGACCGCCGCACCGCGAGCCGTTGCATAGCCGCGTATGTAATCTCAGCGCGCGCACGAAGAATTGTAAATCGCCGCGCATGTAATCTCAGCGGAAACAGTCTGTAATAACGACGTGTAAAATAGCACCGAACATTGTAAAATAAAGTTGTTACGTTAAATCGTTAAACCACGCCTTGTGTCTTCCTCCGCGCCTACTCCGAACCCTGACCAGCCGCGAGCTAGATCCGCGCGTCGGAAGTTAGGTTGTTTTATTATACATAAACAATAAGCACTTAAACTAACTTATAACTAACGCTATTAAAATTAATCGAAACATCACGCAACTTTCGGTAGCGGGAACAAAAGAACGTCACTCAGATTCAGATGAATGCAGAAACATGCGAAGAAGGCCCTTGAAGGATGCAAGAGAAGATGCTGTTCTAATGCTACTAGGAAGAGAATGCCAAAAATATATCGCTGAGAGCTGAAAGGAATTTCTATAGGTTACAGTTCTATGAGCAGGAATATGTAAGATTTGAACTGATGAAGTAGCAAGTCGGTCGGATCTCCTCAGTGATGGGTCAGGAGCGGTAAATAGCTCACGCAAATACATAGGTGATAGCATGTGAAGAGTACGATACATCTGGCATCCAAGAAAGTATAACCGTCTGTTCTCGACAGTGAGCCATCTCAATTGACGTCTATATGGAGTAATGTGTTCATCACGCTTGAGATTAAAGATGAATTGAATGCAGCAGTTGACGAGTCTTTGTAACTTAGTGTTTAATTCCTTACTCAGGCCATGGTAGACGAGACAACAGTAATCTATGTGGCATAATCAATGTAGTAACTAGCTTAATTTTGAGATTGGTGGAAAGAGAGTTCATGTTAAACTTGAGATTATGCAGTGCGTAGTGAACTCTTTGTGAGACTAGCAAGATGTGTTTCTTCCAAGAGAGATTGGACGTAAAGATAACACCTAAATTTCTCACCTCGCTCACAAAAGGTAGGGGAGTGTTATTCACCATGATGGGTGGCAGACGGCTGAGATCAATGTCGTTGACATATGCTTGACTGCCAAATATAATGACCTTCGACTTAGCAGGGTTGAGCTTGAGGCCATTCATATTAGCATAGTCAAAAATGGCATTAGCGTCTTTTGAGATTAACTCTAAAGCATGAAGAATATTAGTAGGAGAACATGAGCGGTAAATCTGAATATCATCAGCAAATATCATATGATATGCATACAACAATACTTTAAAAATGTCATTAATGTACAAAGCAAACAACAACGGGCCAAGCACGGAGCCTTGAGGCACTCCAGATGAAGAAAATAGCCAATCAGAAAAATTGCCAGCATCATCGATAACTGCTTGAGAACGGCCAGTTAAATAGGAAAAAATCCAATTTATAACAGGATCAGAGAAACCAATTTCTTTTAACTTTATAAGTAATTGTAAATGAGGAACCGTGTCAAACGCCTTGCTAAAATCAAAAAGAATCATGATAGTAATGAGTCCGTCATCGATCCCTTGTTTGATGTCATTGCAAACGCGTAGTAGCGCTGACTGAGTATTATAACCCTGGCGATACGCAGACTGTCTGGGATTCAGTATATTGTACTTCTCTAAGTAGTCTACTATTTGTGAAGCAACGATTCTCTCAAATAGTTTAGACAGTTCAGGCAAATTTGCAATTGGTCGCGTGTCAGACGGGGCAAGAGGTGTATGAATTTTCAAAAGCGGACGAATATATGCTCTCTTCCACTCAGACGGAATCGAAAGGTATAATGATCGATTAAACAAAGTAGTAAGCCACGACGAAATAATGGGCCACGCAATACGCAAGACATAAAGTGGGATACCATCCGAGCCAGAAGCGTAAGAGTGTAAAGGTCGCGCAGTAATAAGCTCATAAACTGAGCGAGGTAGAATAGTAGAGAAACCGAATTCAGGACAATCAGAGGGACAGGTAACTGAAGCAAATTCTTCCCACGAATTTAAAAGGACGGATTGGTCCAACAACTCTTGCTCCATGTTATTGCACGATCTTCTTTCTGACACAATTGTACTCACGACTTCCAATTCTCGACTACTGAGCGTATCCCCCCAGATTCGTCAATTTATATTCTACTAATGATGCATCGTTTGCTCGCATATTTAATTTCATCTCAGCAGCTGTACATCGGCGCTATTTGCAAAATTTGCAGTTTTGCACGTGTTCGATGAAATCATCGTGAGACATGTATATTCTTGAAAAAACAATATCGCGCCATTGACTTATGTAAAATTGCAAAATTTGCAGTTTTGCATGTGCGCGATAAAATCATCGCGAGACACGTATGTTCTTGACAAAAAATCATATTTGATGCTGTTGTCCGATGAGGTGATCTCATCACGAATGTTCTTGACAAAGATATCACATTTAACATATATGTGCATTGTGGTGGTGGTCATCATGCAGCAGCTGTATACATTGGCGCTATTTGCAAGATTCGCATTTTTGTGTACGTATAAATGGTCTGCGAGGATTCTAGCGCGCAGTCGAGAGTTACTCGCGCATTTGAGAGTTGATATATCTGTAAAAAGAGAGTATGGGAACGGACAGTCGCTATTGCTCGTCGATGGTGCGTTTGCTTCGTGGCAGAGAGGCCGGAAACGTGCTTACAGGCACTGACATATGGTGTCACGCGCATTGTGATGCGCAAATTTGGCATAAAAGTAGAGTTACAGATGAAGCATATATTCGTACATGTTGGGACACGATTAAGGGCAGGGTTCGTAGTGTTTATGATGAAGGATCAACACATGGGATTATCTGGAGATCATCGGTGTCACATCTATCTATTGGAAACGACTACTGTTTATAATGTGGAGAATGTGGAGGGGAGTGCAAAATAAAAAGAGGTCCGTCAATGTTTTTTATCCCATTCGATCTGGGGATTTTACATACTCCACCTCGATCATGAACTACTACGTTCCGATTCAGGATGAAACGTGCGAGAAACAGCACAATAAGTAAGTACCGCTAATTTTCGTATATACTTGTGCAAAAAAAAACTTTTATTATTATATATTTGTATTTTTTCAGTTTTGATAAACCCCGCCACACGTCACGTATTTTGAGAAGGAGATTTGCCCTGACATCGACAGCATATAAATTTTTGGATGTTGGAATCAACGCGGGACCTATGTCCTCTGTGGATATACATATTGGCGATAACCGAGGCAATCGGATAATTCTGCCTCATGCAACGTGGACGGCTCTCATCGAAAAACGTGCAGATATTCAGCGACTCGTGCAGTCACCGACGCCATCATCACTTGCGTTTCGAGATCTGGAGCTTGTTAAAATATGCGACGCAGATATTGTAAAATTGACGTGCGATACCAGCTTGTACATGAAACCGTCAACCATACTCTTCCTGTTCGAAACTAGAACATTGTGTCGAGAATGTATATTTTCAACTATGCCAGAATGTTCATGGTGTAAGTAAAAAATTTAAACAATTTGTAAGCATTTTACGCCAAAATTGTATCAGCGATAATGTAATGCAGTTAAAATCTTGCGTAAATTTTACGATAAAATTCAATTATATGATTGTGAATTATTAGTCTACGCTTTAGATACTATTGTGTATAATGCGCTACATGAGAAATAAATGCATATAATATGGTAAAAAGTTTAAACGATTTTTCCTTTCATTTCCCATTTATCCCATTCCTTGTCATTAGAATTAAGCTGTCTTCGTTTACTTAAATGTAATATTAGAAATTAAATATCGCGAAAAATCTAAACGATTAAATATCGTTTGCGAAGAAAAGATATGCGAAACGGGGGGAGATAACGCGAACGAGAAAACGCGCGCGAACGAGAAAACGCGCGCTAACGAGATAACGCGATCGTGAGCGAGAACGCGCGAGGAAAAGAGAACGCGAACGAGAAGACCGCGCGCGAACGGATAACGCGAAACTAGAAAAAACGCGCGCGAATGAGAAAACGCGAACGAGAAAACGCGCGCGAACGAGATAACGCGAACGAGAAACGCGCGCGAACGAGATAACGCGAACGAGAAGACGCGCGCAAACGGGATAACGCGAACGAGAAAACGGCGCGCGAATGAGATACGCGAACGAGAAAAACGCGCGCGAACGAGATACGCGAACGAAAAAAACGCGCGCGAACGAGATAACTCGAACGAGAAAACGCGCGCGAACGGGAGCGAGAGGGGCCGCGCGAACGGGGGCCGGGAGCGAGAGGGACCGCGCGCCGAACGGGGGGGCGGGAACGCGAGCGGGTGACGTCACGCGGATCGCCCCGCACGCGGTCGCCCCTCACCCCCGCGGCGCGGCGAAAACGTGGTACCCTCCCCCGCGGCGCCGGAAAACGCGGTCCCCCGCCCCCGCGACGCACGAAAACGCGGTACTCCCCTCCCCCGCCACCGCGACGCATGAAAACGCGGTCCCCCCCTCCCCCGCCCCCGCGACGCATAAAAACGCGATACCCCCCACCCCCGCCCCCGCGACACATGAAAACGCGGTACCCTCCTCCCCCTCCCCCGCGGAACCCCCCCCCCGCGGTATTCCCCCGTGGTACCCCCCCCCCCCCGCGGTATTCCCCCGCGGTACCCCCGCCCCTCACCCTCCCTCGGAGCTTCTGAGGTAGAACGCCCATAGTTTACCTACTAAAATCAATATGTATATATCGAATTCCATTGAATTCCGGCGATATTTACAACAGAACAAATTCCATTTTATTCCAAATTAAGATTGAAGAACGGGTACAATACGTTAAATTCCTAGTTTTATCCCATCGTTATTTGAGTCTATAATATATATTGAATATGTCATTCCCTATCACTTACAAAATTGAAAGTCATTTTTATGAATTAATTGTAATTTTAAAAGTTCCGTATTAGTTTAATTTTTGGTAACTTTGGGATAAACAGACCCTAACAGCACGATATATTGCAGCAACATTGCAGCAATGTTGCCACATTGCACTTGCAGCGTAAAATTGCAGCAACATTGCAGCAATATTGTCACATTGCACTTGCAGCGTAAAATTGCAGCAACATTGCGCAATATTGGAATACAATATTGCTGCAATGTTGCTGCAATATTGTGGCAATCTTGCAGTAATATTGCTGCAAAGTGGCACTGCAACATATTAAAAGACATATATAATATATACATACGTACGTATATTATATATGTACCAATTTAGTAGAATGCATTTACGTACTGCTTTTATGTACATATGATAGATATTTGTCAATATTAAAAATTTGTGCAGCTATATATATATGATGTGTGAAAAATATCTTTATATAAAAATATAAAAAGTTAATAGTTCAAAACAATTGTGTCTGTCAAAGTTTAAGTAATAAAATTTAAGTAATTAGTAATTTAATTAATTTTTATTATTAACGTATCACGTATCTAAATTATTATCAGGTAATTAATAAACAAATACATTATATATTTGTATATATATATATATATATATATATATATATATATATATATATATATATATATATATATATATATGTAAAGCTTCTATATAATGATTATTTATTACAGATTTTCACCAATATATTTGATAATTAAATTTCAAGATGTTTTAACTTTATAAATATACTTTCTTCATAAATAGAATATATTTACAATCACAAAATTTCGTAATAAGCCGGCACTGGTTTCTGACATTCACCTGACATTAAGAAATATTATATCATATATCCAATTCAAAATTTTATTACTTTTTTTAAACTAAATTTGTTTCTTAAGATGATTTTTGAAAAATTATATATTTGCGCTGGTTATGACATATGTAGACTATATATAACACTTACATCAAATTAAGAAGTAGTCTACCACTTAAGGCAGTTGGCTCACGATCTAGAGGTCCTGAGTTCGAATTCCACTAAGGTAAGTGTTTTTTCAAGTACGAGAAAATATTTATAATTATAAACTGTATCTTAAGAAACAAATTTAGTTAAAAAATAGTAATAAAATTTTGAAATAAATAATTTTTTTGGGTGTAATATTTGTTCAATGTAGTGCCACAACATTGCTGCACATTGCAGCAATATTGCGCAGGGTAGGACATAGATAGATTGCTGCAGCATTGCAGCAATATTGCATGCAATATTGCAAGCTTGCCGTGCAATATTGCTGCAACATTGCTGCAATATATTGTGCTGTTCGGAGACTAATGTAAAACATTAAATTTTTTAAATATTCAACAGTCGGTATTTTTACATTAAAATAAAACGTTTTATTTACAAAAATCATATTAGACAATTTTTATTGCAAATATATATACAATTAAGTTGACAATAAAATAAATTATATTATTTTTCGTTTTTCAGCGTACAGCGTGAGCTCGATGAGGAGAATTGTATTCTAATCTACCCTCTCCCAGATAGCACAGAGATTCGAAAGAGAATTCTTTTTTATGTCACTAATTCTGAAATCTTTTTTAGATGCAAAAAGAATTTTTTTTCTAAGAAGAATTCTTTTTGCATCTAAAAAAGAATTCAAAATTGGTGACATATAAAAGAATTCTTTTTCGATTCTCTGTGCTATCTGGATACTCCGAGTAACAAGCACATAAAGTCATATAAGACACAGTGTTTTTTAAAATAATATTAAGTATTATAATACGCATTCTTACAATAAATTACATTGGCGCACTTTAAAGATTTCATTTTTTTTAAATATACATATCACTTTGGTTGAGTTAGGTACGCAATTTTGTGAATTATTTTGTTAGGTTTACATATCACTTGGGTTGAGTTACGTACGCAATTTTGTGAATTATTTTGTTAGGGAGTGTGGTGGTATACGCCACCCGCGACATACGCCCGTGTGGCAACTGCATTACCGGCAGTTCGCATCGATGCCGCTAGGCGTCGCATCGTCGCGGCACCTTCTCGAGTTCAAAATTCCGCACCGTCCAGTATATAAGGAGGTCCCCGACGGGATTACAATTAATTAATTCTTTTCTTTCCGGCGTCAGTCGCCGACGGCCGAAGGCAAGAGCGCTCAGACGCTACGCATCCTCGGCGCAAGTAGCCTACGGCGTTGATCGCCTCCTCGGCGCCGGTCGCCTATACAGCGTGAGCCGCTCTTACGGAATTAATCGCCTCACCAGGGCTAGCAATCCGCATAGCACGGATCGCTGTCCGCCAATCACGGCGCTCGGTCGCCTAGGCACAGGCTCGGCCAATCACGGCGCTCGGTCGCCTAGGATTTTTGGATTCCATGGGATTGGACCATCTCATTTCGAATCCCATCTAATTTCATCTAATTCCGCCAAAAAAGGGATTCAAAGGTATTAAAAAATTTTAATATCTTTTAATCCTTTTTCGTTTGCTGGGAGGACGGGGGTGGTCGGTCAGGCCCGGAGCATGTATGAAAAAATAATAATGTGCAACTCATTTATAAAGTTTAAAAAAATTCTTATAGGTACTTTATACGATATCAAACATAAAAAAAGTTGTCAGTCAACCATTCGATAGGACAACGCCCGTCGGTCAGCGTAAAAAAGTGTAAACATTGTGCGCGCGCGATCGGTGCGGCGGGCGGCGACTAGCTCTTGTCTTGTTTATTATTTAACATTATTCTTATTAATCAATAAAATTTATTATCGGAATAATCTATATCATTGCTGTCTTCTTCTTCATTATAAATACAATGTTCCGATGTTTCGGATTGAGAATCTAAAAAATAAATTTAAATTCAATATATTATCAAAGATAATAGACTTTTATAAATATAAATTGTATACCTGTATCTTCCAACGGTGGTGAATTACGACGTCATTAATGAATTGAGGTAATTGATCTCCTTTGAACCAATTAAATTCATATGAATTATTGATATTTTCCACCCATAATCGGTGAAAGACAATTCAGTAGGGATTTTACGATGTGCATTCCGTCAAATCTTTGTAATGTAGGACGCCCTTAAAAAATTGTTCCATTAATTCGG
>JASTWK010001090.1:0-52127 GCA_030770225.1 Temnothorax unifasciatus
TAACTAAAGAATTACAAAAATTATACACTTTACGGCGTTGCGCGGATGTACCGGTGGAACCAGTTTCAAAATTTTTCAAATTTTTCGGGGATGGCGATGATGTGTATAATTTTTCATAACCAATTTTTTCGAAACCGGTTTCCAAAAAATCAGTAACAAAACTATAGGGATGGCTACTATGGAGTTGAAAATTCAGTTTCATGGGGTTCTATTGGTGCTTCAAATTAATGGGTGAGTTTGGGGAGAGGGGCATAGATTTTGAAAAATCTAGTATATATATATATATATAACTTTTTTCTTTCAACTCGAAATCCTTTGAAATTTTTAAGGAATATACTTCATTATATCCTTAAACAACCCTGAAAAGAACCCCGCAAATTCCTTATGTAAAATGGCTCTCAGTCGATTTGCCTGAAATTGAAGTATGTTGCTGCTCATGACATACTGATCAAATGTTCTCATGGGCGCAACTCGAAATAATGGGCCAGTTTTGAGCTAGAGAGCGCTGAAGTCGCCAACATACGCAATACGTTAAGGATTTGTGTAAATGTTATTGTAAGCGCGTGAGTGCGTTTGTATGTGTCTGTGCGTATGTGCGCATTGTGCGCGCACATTCAGATTGCTTAATCCTGTTCTCGAGTGCCGAAAGGTCAAAGTTCACCCTCTTTCTTGCTATTTCACTCTAGTGACATATAAGGAATTATCCATCTATTTTTCTCAACATTAGCGTTAACCAGGATCAACGACGAGGACGTTTTGAGAATATGATCCCTTTGGGGTGCTTGATTATAAGGTGAGTCCCCTTGCCTCTCACCATTTGTGTTTTGAGAGTATGATCTCTTCGGGGTGCTTGATTATAAGGTGAGTCCCCTTGCCTCTCACCATTTGTGTTTTAAGAGTATGATCTCTTTGGGGTGCTTGATTATAAGGTGAGTTTCCTTGCCTCTCACCATTTGTGTTTTGAGAGTATGATCTCTTTGGGGTGCTTGATTATAAGGTGAGTCCCCTTGCCTCTCACCATTTGTGTTTTGAGAGTATGATCTCTTCGGGGTGCTTGATTATAAGGTGAGTCCCCTTGCCTCTCACCATTTGTGTTTTAAGAGTATGATCTCTTTGGGGTGCTTAATTATAAGGTGAGTTTCCTTGCCTCTCACCATTTGTGTTTTGAGAGTATGATCTCTTTGGGGTGCTTGATTATAAGGTGAGTCCCCTTGCCTCTCACCATTTGTGTTTTGGAGAGTATGATCTCTTCGGGGTACTTGATTATAAGGTGAGTCCCCTTGCCTCTCACCATTGGTATAGGATATATTATATACTAGTCTTGCTAGTTAACGATTTCGGGTAGGTTATTCTAATCCGGTAGTAGCCTTTCAGCAGCATCAAGTATTTGGTATAACAGTGATATTCTTGGATATTTGACCTGGATAACAAGACTAGTATAATATATACTATGCCAATGGTGAGAGGTAAGGGGACTCACCTTATAATCAAGCACCCTGAAGAGATCATACTCTCAAAACAAATGGTGAGAAGCAAGGGGACTCACCTTATAATCGAGCACCTCAAAGGGATCATATTCTCAAAACGTCCTCGTCGTTGATCCTGGTTAACGCTAATATTGAGAAAAATAGATGGATAATTCCTTATATGTCACTAGAGTGAAATAGCAAGAAAGAGGGTGAACTTTGACCTTTCGGCACTCGAGAACAGGATTAAGCAATCTGAATGTGCGCGCACAATGCGCACATACGCACAGACACATACACACGTACCCACGCGCTTACAATATCATTTACACAAATCCTTAACGTATTGCGTATGTTGACGACTTCAGCGCTCTCTAGCTCGAAACTGGCCCATTATTTCGAGTTGCGCCCATGAGAACATTTGATCAGTATGTCATAAGCAGCAACATACTTCAATTTCAGGCAAATCGACTGAGAGCCATTTTACATAAGGAATTTGCGGGGTTCTTTCAATTTTGGAATAGAAATGGTTTCCGAGTTATGAAGTTTTTAAAATGTCAACTTTTCGATTTAATATGACATTTTTTTGTGGTTTTATCATCAATTTTGTAAATTAAATGTTAATAATTAATATTTTTCGGAAAATATATTCGAAAATAAGGAGCAAAACGGATTGTTTGAGAAAATTGAGGGAAAAAATTAATATTTTTTATTTTGATTTATTTGTTTAAAATTTTTAAAAAGTAAATATTTGTTCATTTCTTTTAATAATATGTTGAATACAAATTTCCAAAGTATTTGAGAACTATCATGTCATGTTTAGCAAATTATACTTTGCTCATAATTTACCGCCAGTCTATTGAAAAATTTAATTTAAGGAGACCATTCTTAGTCATTCAACATATTATTAAAAGAAATGAACAAATATTTACTTTTTAAAAATTTTAAACAAATAAATCAAAATAAAAAATATTAATTTTTTCCCTCAATTTTCTCAAACAATCTGTTTTACTCCTTATTTTTGAATATATTTTCCGAAAAATATCAATTATTTACATTAAATTTACAAAATTGATGATAAAACCACAAAAAATGTCATATTAAATCGAAAAGTTGACATTTTAAAAACTTCATAACTCGGAAACCACTTCTATTCCAAAATTGAAATTTTCAGGGTTGTTTAAGGATATAATAAAGTATATTCCCTGAAAATTTCAAAGGATTTCGAGTTGAAAGAAAAAAGTTCTGGCTATCTGAAAATGGTGATTTTTCGAAAATCGATCGGCTTTAAATGGCCATAACTTAACGAAATAGAAGCAATCAAGTAAAAAGTGGGTAGATTTCTTCAGAGTATATCTGAACAAAAAATATCAGCTGCTGATCAACCCTCTACTTCGAAAACTGTAGATATGACAGCATTTCAAAAATAAGCAAAATTTCTCTAAAACAGTGGTTTAGTTAGCAGCTCGCCGTGAAGCCGGACTTGAGTGTAAACCAATGACCAATATTTTCCTTAAAAGTAGAGGGTTTACAAAAAAGAATGCGGCCTCAAACGAGTCTCTAAGTTATATAGAAGCCTAGATATAAATTTTTGAAAATGACTGAAAAATCGACTTTTTTCAAAATTCAAAAAATTCTCCAGCGGCCGGATTTGATCGAATCGGGCTCAAATTTTCAGGATCATCTCCTTTTCTAGTGTACTTTCGAGGAAAAAATCGGCATCAAAATCGGTGACCCACCCCCGCAACCTTTGGTCGAAAAGTAATGGATCTGCCCATATATATATATATATATATATTGCTTTAAAAAATAATTGTTATGCAACTGTTTTTTTTTAATAATACCCAAGTGATAAATATCTTTGTGTTCTCATTCAAGGATCTTCTTATTCCAACCCAAGTGGTAGTAGCTTTAACCCTTAAAGAGCACATGGGGTGTAGGATACCCCACTCCAAACTTTGTGCTCTGATAAGTCCCATTAAAATGTAGAAAATTGAACTTGCAGCGACATATGGTATTAGTTTGGAGTATTAACTTTATGTTCGAGCAGCAGAACCGTTCGTCCAAGCATCAGTGTGCTTGTGGTAGCCATTCGAATAAGACGTGTCGAGATCGTGGGGTATGTCATACCCCGTGTGCCCTCTACGTCAATATAGTGAATAGTAGAATTCCTTTTCTGACGATTTTTTTTTTTTTATTATTTCACATCTGTCAAACGTAAGTATACACTAAATAGTGAAATGAATTTTTTTACAATGTTTTTTTTATATTAATTAATGTTTTTATGTAGATGGCATACAATTTCATTTTTTGGAATAAAACTTTTATGTATACTACTTTAATTATAAACATTAAAAATGTCATTTTTTTATTTTTTGTACTTGGAAAAATAAGATTAAACCCATAAAAACATGCAAAATCCAATATTTCATTTCTTACAAAATCATTACTTTCAATACTCCAAATAAATACCTTTTTTGAAACGCGCACTATTGTAATAATTTTTTCTTGTAAGTACCAGGTCTCAAGAGTATCCACCTAAATTTTTACTTTAAAATATTAAAAATTGCCAAAGTTATTCAATTTTAAGTGAAAAGTGACATTTTTTCCGTCCTTTCTTTTTCAATAATTTTTTAAACAATGTTAATTTTAAGAAATCGCTATAACTGTTGTTTATCCTTAAAATACATGACTTTAACTTCATTCAAAAATTTTTATGCAATAAAATAGTCAATAGCGTCGTTACAGTAAATACTTAAAGACACTGGGGTATCTCATACCCCCAGTGCCCTTTACGGAATTTTTCGGAGGTGTGCTCTTTAAGGGTTAATTCTACTTAACAAAATTATAATATTACAAAGAATTATTTTAGTGACATAATTTAGGGAAAAATGCTATGGGAATAAAAAAGCAGCACCAAATTTTTTTTACAAAAAAAAATTTATTTGTATTATTTTAATTAAATATTTTTATTTTGTACTGTTACCTCTTTAATTTTCTGTTAGGTCGTCATGCGTTGCGTTATCACAAGTTAACCAATCAAAATATACCATTTTATTACATTACTTATGACGGGATGTTTAGATTGGTTAACGACAGACGACGCGACGTGTGACGCGCTCAGTGGAAACTCAGCCTTAGGGGAGACCGGGACTAAAACACGGGTAAATTGTCACAAAGCTCATATCTCACTTAATAAATTGAGTGGAATATTCCTTTTTACAGTGTAGGTTACTCCTATCGTGTTAGTCGAGTGTACGAAATAGTTTGTTTCAAAAACATAGCATGTGATATTTACGAGCACTTTTTAAAAATTGGAGGTCGTGAGTAAATTTTTCTTGCCTCTACTTTTATTGTTCCGTTGGTTTTTGGAATTACTAGACGTAATTTCATTTTGGTCATAAGAAATACCTTTCTTAAAAAAAAGGTAAAAAAGGCGCCAAGTACACGTATAGTAGTGTACATGTTGTTACCTAAAAAAAAAAAGAAAGTGGTAGAATTATACCTCGAAGAAACCTAAGTAACAAGTGGTAGACGTAATCTTTGTATCTCGAAAAATTTTGAAAAAATCTAAGCAGTAGTATCTTTATTTCCAAAAAATTCTAACCCAAGTGATACACATCACAAAATTATGTTACCTTATCAAAAAAGAGTCGCGCTTTAAGTGATCTATTACAATTACAAAAAAGAAATGATATCTCTGTAAATTACAGCGCCAATTACAGAGAGAACATATATATTGCCTCAAAAAATAGTTGTTGCACTACTTTGAAAAATCTTTACATTGTGTCAATTAGAAAAAGAATGTATGATAACAATTTTATAAGATTAAAAAATTTTATTTAAATTTTAACAAGGTAATACAAGATATTTAAATACGAAGTTTACATGTGTATTTTTTAGTGGTCACAAAGAATTACAGAGGTAACAGTACAAAATAAAAATATTTTATTAAAATATTTAATCCAACGAGAGAATACAAGGTATTTAAATACAAAGTTTATATAGATATTTTTTAACAGAATAAAAGATTTAATCACAAAAAATTACATAGGTAACAGTACAAAATAAAAATATTTTATTAAAATACATAAATTTTTCTTGTAAAAAAACTTGGCGCTGCTAGACCTCAAAATTTTAAATAAATAAGGACAACAATAAATAAAAATAATTCAGAGAAGAATGCAACAGGAGTAACAAAATGATTATCAGCGTGGTGTGTATGTACAAGCGAGTGATATGGGTGTGCGTGACGACGGCGAATAATGCGGCTTGTAATTAAGTATGAGATAAGTTTATTTATTTATTTACAATTTCGAGGTCTAGCAGCGCCAAGTTTTTTTACAAGAAAAATTTATGTATTTTAATAAAATATTTTTATTTTGTACTGTTACCTCTGTAATTTTTTGTGATTAAATCTTTTATTCTGTTAAAAAATATCTATATAAACTTTGTATTTAAATACCTTGTATTCTCTCGTTGGATTAAATATTTTAATAAAATATTTTTATTTTGTACTGTTACCTCTGTAATTATTTGTGACCACTAAAAAATACACATGTAAACTTTGTATTTAAATATCTTGTATATTCCCTTGTTAAAATTTAAATAAAAATTTTTAATGTTATCAAATTGTTATCATACATTCTTTTTCTAATCGACACAATGTAAAGATTTTTTAAAGTAGTGCAACAATTATTTTTTGAGGCAATATATATTGTTACGCCCGTGTTGTGCGCTCATTACGCTCGTGCCGTATCGCCTGTTAGACGCCTGTAGCCCTATTCTGTAACTCTAACGACAGTGTCGGTATCGTTATATCGTCGTTGCGCAGCTTTTTTTTCATATAGCATACCTGCGCAACGACAACGTAACGATACCGACACTGTCGTTACGAGTTACAGAATAGGGGTACTGGGCGGCAGAAGAATATCGCAACTGGACGTTGGGTTGCTTGACGACGGTTGTTTATAACAGCCGGTCGTCAGATTTACGCTCTGGATGTCGAAGCTGACAGACGTGTCTTGCTGTATTAGAGCAATAAATCCGTTTCTTTTTTACAATAAAGAGTATCATTATTCCCGGTGACGGGGAAGCGCGGCGCGTTCGCGAGTGCGGTGAGAGTGCGTGTGCGGCGAACGCGTGTCAGGCGTAACAATATGTTCTCTCTGTAATTGGCGCTGTAATTTACAGAGATATTATTTCTTTTTTGTAATTGTAATAAATCACTTAAAGCGCGACTCTTCTTTGATAAGGTAACATAATTTTGTGATGTGTATCACTTGGGTTATAATTTTTTGGAAATAAAGATACTACTGCTTAGATTTTTTCGAGATTTTTCGAGATACAAAGATTACGTATACCACTTATTACTTAGGTTTTTTCGAGGTATAATACTACCACTTTCTTTTTTTTCGAGGTAACAACATATACACTACTATACGTGTACTTGGCGCCTTTTTTACCTTTTTTTTAAGAAAGGTAATTTTGTACGGATATCACGCCTTTTTGTAGTATTACGCATTTTATAAACAGTATGTACAGGGTAAAGCTATTTGGTGGTATAATACTACCACTTTGTTTTTTTTTTGAGGTAACAACATAATACATATACACTACTATGCGTGTACTTGGCGCCTTTTTTTACCTTTTTTTTTTAAAGGTAATTTTGTACGGATATTACGCCTTTTGGTAGTGTTACGCATCTTAATCTTATAAACAATATATCTTATAATCTTATAAACAGTATGTACAAGGTGTGAAGCTAAAGGTGTTACGGACTATTATTTCTAAAAAAAACAACAATTTAACACACACACACACACACACACACACACACACACACGCGCGCCTTAGGGTAGCAGAAGAGAGAACAAGAGAAAAGTATCTTCGCAAACAATGAAGCTAGTCTCATGACAATGAGTCAAGTACAAGAGCGAGATCGCAATGACCGATATGCAAGTGGATTAACCTAGTCGCGAAAAGTTCACCCGTTATACTGTTGAAGAACCGACCGCATAACATTCCGTCTTTTTCTAATCCTGCTGTGAATCGATTTTCCAGTATATCTTATGTCTTCGCAAAGCGTAACTTTTAAATCCTTTAGGGAGATTAATCACTTTAAGACGATACATTTTTTTTTTTTTAGAGCGATTGAAGAAAAAGACAGAGAGCTTGTAAATGTCGCGAATAACGTCTTGGACGAGTATAGTAGTGTTGAACAAGGATCTGTACATATAGAAATAAATTTTCTTTACTAAACACATGCACATGTAAAAGAGATAAGGCTATTTACAAACATCTTTATTCCTGTATTACAATAATATAAAACTCGCCATACAACAATAAATAAAATGCGCCATTTAACAATAACTTCTAAGGTAACAAGTTTAATTTACGGTGACCTAAATTTAAACGTGAAAAGAAATTAAATTATTTCAATGAGTTCTCAAATCGTCCCCAATCAGAAATAGATATGAGTCACGTAGAAACAAATTTCCTGATTCGTCTGAGTTAATCGATACAATGTTCTAGTTTAAATGTGACACTACTTTGTAAAATGTTAAGTTATTGTTTTCTCTACTCTACGATTAATATAGCAATCTTTATAAATTTCTTTCTTTCTAAATATAAATTTTCTACACAATCGGAAAACTATTTTACAACATGAGTAAAAAACGAAGTCAAAAAGCAAAATAATCAATTTTGACGCGATTAAAGAGGATCATCAATGGCGATTGTATTAAACTCTAGTCCATGACTAAGAATCGCGGATTGCGTGAAAATTGTAGAGTTTCTTGGCAACTCTTATGTACAGATGGATTCTAGTGTTTCTGGCTTCATCTAGTCCCATGCTACTTGTTCAGCATGTCCGTTCATTACCAGTTCTTCAGTAAGGGAAATTAGCTTAAAAGAAATCATTTAATTATTAATTTGCGCATCTGCAAAGAGATTCTCAAAGATTGGATAATAATAACTACTTACCCCATAATTTTTGTATCATAAAATAAATATTTGCATAAATATTAGTTTGAATGCCACTTTCAATCTGAGCTTGAGTAGCAACTCCCTTTAAGGAACAATTTTGTACCACATTGTAAGCTTCTGTCGACCATTTACCTGCAAAAGAGTAACATCAAAGTATAATTACATATCCAAAGATAAATAAATTTGAGTAGAGATGTATAATCTGGAAGAATAGTATACATAACGTTAATATATAGTTACCGTTTTTTGGCTGAATATTTGCTAAAAAAATTTCGATGGCTTGGAAGGGTAGGCTCAAATAATTATATATCAATGGCCTACATTACGAATTACTAAACTGCCAGTAACCACCGTGATCGAGTAATCGTACTACGCTTCTCTCTCCCGATGGATCTGGACATTCAATGCATCCTCTATCGCTCCAATATACAGTCACGTAATCCTCTACAAAATAAAAATGTATAATCAGAATATCCTGATTTTTTTTTATTCAATGTGTTAAGATTATATCACTTACTGTTCAATACATCTGAAACTGGCAGCAATTCATTGTTATACCAACCAATACATCATGATGTCTTCCAAATCATTATTAACACTCTCAACCAGGGACAGGGGCCGTTGAATCGGGACATTATACACAACTTCTTCGATCACCTCGGCTATTGTCGCGATATATAGTCACGCCAAACCGCATATATAACATCGTGTTATTTTTACATTTAGGAAAATTATTTCTTGTTAACACAATAACTCAGATAGCCAAGCGTGATATAGCATATTGAGCATACTAATGTATTGCATGTATTGTTATATATTTGCTGTAAATTTGCTGACATCGAAATAGAACACAGGTACATGACTGCTTATACATGCAATCAGTTGACGCAATTTCAAGAGCAAACTGTCCGCAATACGTTATGTTGTCTGCAACATGTCAGCAACATGACAGCAATGTTTGATTCGTCGTTCCATTTTGAGCATCATGATGCAAACATGATGGCAACAACACATATATAATGATTTTTATCCGTTATTGCGTATATGTCTTTAAGCTATGAAGTTTTTTAATTGTAAGTCGTTGCTAACATAGTGTTGACAATATGAAATTGCCATACGTTTCTAAAGAATGTGCAAATGTCGGATCCGATAGATGGCATCCGTTAAAATCTGTTTCTCGTATTTAAAATATGACGAACGCTAATATATATGAACGACGGAACTGCACAACCTGTATCAGTTGTATCGTGGAGTCCATTTTCATAATAAAGTGGAACATACTTTTAGATTGATGTAACCTTATATTAATGGTACCTTTATTTTTGAAGACTAATAATAATTAAATAAACACAAAACATAAAATGTATATATTTCATAACAAATCTGGTTTCTTAATTAATTATAATTTTGCATATAAATTTGATTTTTACAATCCTCTTATTAAAACGTCCTTAAAGATCAAAAAGGTCATACAAAGTCATGTTTTTAACGTCTTGAAATGTCGTCTGTGACTTATTCCTGTCATTTTTAAGTTATTATTACATGATTATAAAAGAATAATTGACGTAACGATTGACCATAAACTGATGTGAAAATCACGTGACGCTGCTACCTGGGAAGTTGCCCTCAAAATGCATTAAATATGCTGTTAATCGTGGACGACAACGAGTTGTCGTCAAGTTGCTGTCACAAATCAACTCTTCGCGGATAACAAATCCGTGTGAACATGTTGCTCTCAATTTGCCGTGAATAGAATTAGAATTCATATGAGTTCAACCCGATAAGCACTATGCTCTCACCTTGTCCCTAGTTTGTCAAAATTAGTTGCATTAACGATTGTTGGCAACATGACAGCAAACTCATTGCATTTAGCTATCTGGGAAGCGCCCTGATAACCGCCAACGATAGAAAACGATAAAAAATTTCTTTATTGTTTTTAATACGGTTAGTGAATCGTTTATTGATGGTAGGGGAGACCGGGGCTAAACCGTCTGGTTTTTTTCGGCGCCGATTTTTAACAACAAAATAAATAATTGTAGTTAAATGTGGTATACCACTGTAAAGAGTGAACCTTTAGCTACAAAATTTATATAGAAAATTTTTGTCTACGTCGCTTTGTTTAACCGGTATAGAGTAAAAACGACAACGGTGGAAAAATTAAAATCTCAAAAATGCCGGAGTTAAACCGTTTACCCCCCGGGGTAAATCCGTCTGCACTGTATTTTCAATACACATACGTACATCTAATCCTGAAAAATGATAGAATACATTTTAATAATTGTTTTTTAAGAGAAAAATATAAACATGTATTTAAAATTTTTATACATTATTAAAAAATAATTGTTTTAGCTATTCCATAAAATTTAGGCACGTGAATACAGATCCTGACGAGCGCACGCATGTGTTGTGTGCCCTACGCTCGCACGCAATGCACTTTTTCCCATATGCTGTTTATTGTCAACTTCTCTGAGCATACGCAGCACGTATTATCCAAGTCTTCGTCAGAATCCGACCGCTGCTGCTTCCTTGATTTCGATTTACGCCCACTGCTCGTCGAAGGCTGCGGTTCTGTTTGTGTGGCATTTTTTAATTTTATCTTTTCTCACCGCAAAAACTGCCTTCTTGTCGACGGCGTCCTCGCGCCGATTCCTCGACGCGCCGACACGTCGTCGGAATCGCTCCGTCAGGACCCAGGGAATCTGTGATTTACGTCGCTTTGTACGGAGCAACGACGACGACGACGACGACGACGACGACCACGACCACGACCACGACCACCACCACCACCACGATGACGACGACGACGACGACGACGACGATGACCACTACCGACACCACCACCACTACAACGGCGGCGACAATGACGCCGAGACGATGCGGCGAACACTGGACGATGCGGTCACACGCGCGACTGTCACTGACACAACGACCAACAACGACGATCTACCGCGGCCGGGACGATCTACCGCGCGCGAGGCATGTCAACTCTCACGCGGAAATCGCGGGATCTCAGAGCTGTGCCGTACCTCGCCGACGTGCCGTGAGCGATTTCGAAAACAACGGTCTGTCATTTTTTCGGTCGGCCAAAACACTCGTTTTGCGACGATACGTGCGTACCATTTCCCTCCTATACAAACTGACGCACGTGCAAGGAAAGACAAAATCACGCTCGAGGGAAACCTAACCTGAAATCGCCGTAAGCTGAAGTCGTGCGCCCGGCGCGCCATAGGCGGATTAGCCCCGGGTGCTTACAGACGGATTAGCCCCAAACACAAGTTTCAGGTTTGATCGCCCACGAAATATTAGACATCAACGATAATGAAAAAACTACACTGGATTCGTGTTCAGCATTACTCTTTATAATCACGAACCTCGAGATTTGGAAAGCAAATATTATTGCAGATATTACAAAATTTCCACGCGCAGAAAATTTCACTTTCACCTTCCGAAAACACGTTTGCCCTCGTAAAAATCATAACACGGCAGGTAACCTTCCGAAACTCCGTTGGTCACATGGGTACCTTAAGCAGCGTTTACAATGTTAATAGCGAGTTCGCACAATATACCGGGGTTCCGAGATATTTGATTAGACGTATTTACCCCGTAGACGTTTTAGCCCCGGTCTCCCCTACTCTATCAGAAACTCACGTTACAAAATACTTAGGATCCTATCGTAAATGTCTTATCAGCTGCACATCAGTTTGTATCGTTTTTAATATGGTTAATGAATTGTTTGAATCGGTTTTAGTCAATTTATTTCAATCGTTACAAATCGTGAATTAAGGAAACAGATTCATATCGATTTATTTCTTTCAATCGGTTTTTATCGTTTTGAAGAATGCCGGGAACGGGGCAACTAGCGCCAGGAGTCGGAAGCCGCTGGGCTCGGTTTTCGGTTGGATTTGCTGCTGTAAAGAAGATGATAAGTTGTATGTCAGAAAATCCTGAGAAGAAACGATAGATGTATCGGTTCGGTTAAGTTGTATAAATATCGACGAGAAGTCTATCGTTTTAACCTTATAAAAACATATACAAAGTAGAAGGTTTTCAAACGATTCAATTTATATCATTGATATACGATAGAAAACAAACCGATTTGCTGCCGTAAAGAAGATGATAAGTTGTATGTCAGAAAATCCTGATAAGAAACGATAGATGTATCGGTTCGGTTAAGTCATATAAATATCGATAAGATGTCTATCATTTTATTCTTATATATCCGTATTAATGCAAACGATAAAATTATTACCATAAATAACGATACATATTATATCGTGTGTACGTATATACGATTGATTCAGATGGGCAATAATTGTACATATAGAAAAAGATTCATAACTATAAAATTTGTATAGTTATTTTCTTATTCAAACCTAAAACGATAGAAACCGATTCTATTCGATTAATGTTTTATCTGTCTTCTAAATATGCAACGATAGAACCGATAAGATACGATTAAAAACGATACAGATATAGCCGTTTTTAATCGTTTTCTATCGGAGATGGTTACCAGGGCGTTAAACTTGCATACATAAGTGAATCTCGCGTTTTATGTAAAATTTTGTAAGAAACCGGTAATCTAACCTATATTACGTTTACGCGAGCGTTACTTAATTCTGTAGTAACTTACGAACGATACGAGAATTTCTCCGCATAAACGGGAGATTTTATAGTAACTATGATAATATCGTATAAGTTACTACAGAAGTAATACTCACGTAAACGTAAACTACTATAATTCCTGTCACATGCACTTAGTCGCGTAAAAGAGTCACGGTGCGATCTCGCTTCGAGTCGTATAATAATAGAATAATTACATGTAAATAAATCAGAAAAAATATTAATCGTCGCGTCGCGTAAAAAATCACGGTCGGTATCGCTCCGCGCGTACTACCGTGTCAGGCCGTGTCTCTCGAGATAGGTTAACTAAACTGACTAACAGCGCGGCCTGAGCGTGCTGAACGCTCTATCTGCACTGCGCGCAGTACACACACGTATACATATGTATGGGCAGATCCATTACTTTTCGACCAAAAGTTGCGGAGGTGGGTCACCGATTTTGATGTCGATTTTTTCCTCGAAAGTACACTAGAAAAGGAGATGATCCTGAAAATTTGAACCCGATTCGATCAAATCCGGCCGCTGGAGAATTTTTTGAATTTTGAAAAAAGTTGATTTTTTAGTCATTTTCAAAAATTTATATCTCAGCTTCTATATAACTTAGAGACTCGTTTGAGGCCGCATTCTTTTCTGTAAACCCTCTACTTTTAAGGAAAAAATTGGTTATTGGTTTACACTCAAGTCCGGCTTCACGGCGAGCTGCTAACTAAACATAGTTTTAGAGAAATTTTGCTTATTTTTGAAATGCTGTCATATCTACAGTTTTCGAAGTAGAGGGTTGATCAGCAGCTGATATTTTTTGTTCAGGTATACTCTGAAGAAATCTACCCACTTTTTACTTGATTGCTTCTATTTCGTTAAGTTATCTATCTAAAGCCGATCGATTTTCAAAAAATCGCCATTTTCAGATAGCCAGAACTTTTTTCTTTCAACTCGAAATCCTTTGAAATTTTCAGGGAATATAGGGTAGACCGGGGCACGTTGTCACATCGGCTTTATTTAAAAAACTAATAATCAGAGGACAACACCCGTTATTCCCAAAACGTGTTAGTGTATGCCCATCTTTGGTATGTTTACAGTGTTGAGATTGCTCCAGCTGTGTTGACGTAAAACCAATTTGAAAGTTTTTTGCGACCGTAAGTAAAATTTTATTGTCTAATATTCAACGTACTGGAGATGAAGCTTATGTTTTTTCAGAATAGACCTTTATATTATCTTAAAGTATGTACTTTTACCTACCGCGTGCAATACCTAACCTTATGAATATCTCAAACGTGTCGGCCATGAGGCTGTTTGGAGTAAAAAAATGCCCTCGGGGCACGTTGTCACGAATTTTAATGTCATAGGTGCAATTGGGATATAGTGCGCTCCTACAAACGGAAAACTGCGAAAGCCGCAGTAGTCGATCTAGAAGTAATTTGTCTTGTTGTTAAATGTGTATCAATAAGTTGCGCATTCGAGTGGAATTCTTATATTTAGATTAAGACAAAAACTTCGTGCTTTTTGTACTTTTTTGAAATAAAATAAATGTTTCTGTGAAGGACTTTACTTTTTTGCATTGCAGCGCACTATAATATATTGATATTTACGTTGAATTCAGTTTGGATAACATTTTGCATGCAATCACATTTGATGTGACAACGTGCCCCGTGACCGGGGCACGTTGTCACAAGCGACTTGTCGTTATTTATTATTATGTAACAACTGTAGAGTAACAATCACACAAAATTCGATACTGTCCAATTGAAGCTGAGGGTTCACTCGAAATTTTGGCATATCAAAGTACTCTCAAATATTGAATGTAAAAAATACAAAAAATATTGAACCAAATGTGTGACAACGTGCCCCGGTCTACCCTACTTTATTATATCCTTAAACAACCCTGAAAATTTCAATTTTGGAATAGAAGTGGTTTCCGAGTTATGAAGTTTTTAAAATGTCAACTTTTCGATTTAATATGACATTTTTTGTGGTTTTATCATCAATTTTGTAAATTTAATGTAAATAATTGATATTTTTCGGAAAATATATTCGAAAATAAGGAGCAAAACAGATTGTTTGAGAAAATTGAGGGAAAAAATTAATATTTTTTATTTTGATTTATTTGTTTAAAATTGTTCAAAGTTTATAGCACTAACGTTAATACTGTTATTTTTAATGTTTATTGTTAAAGATGGTATAGTTTTATATGTTATAATATGAAATACACATGTTTTACTTATTCTATTTATACTACTTAAATTTAAAAAATTTTTTTTGTTTATCGAATGAAGTTATGCCCATTTTTATGGTGTTTTCATTTATTTGCTTATAACAATGGTGCAGTCTTGTCTCTTTAATGGTCGAAACGCTGTTAAATCTTTTTTTTAGACGCCTTTGATTTTTTTGGACTTCAGTATCAGGAACCCATAATGCTCTATAAATTGTAATTATTAATGATTCTATAATAGATGGATTTAGACATCAAATTGTACTATTTTAAATAAATATACCTGATGCTAGTTAATTTTTCAGAAACATACTCATACATTTCTAATGGATTAGTATGTTTCTGAAGAATTAACTAGCATCAGGTATATTTATTTAAAATAGTACAATTTGATGTCTAAATCCATCTATTATAGAATCATTAATAATTACAATTTATTATAGAGCATTATGGGTTCCTGATACTGAAGTCCAAAAAAGTCAAAGGCATCTAAAAAAAAGATTTGGCAGCGTTTCGACCATTAAAGAGACAAGACTGCACCATTGTTATAAGCCAATAAATGAAAACACCATAGAAATGGGCATAACTTCATTTGATAAACAAAAAAAATTTTTTTAATTCAAGTAGTATAAATAGAATAAGTAAATATGTGTATTTCATATTATAACATATAAAACTATACCATCTTTAACAATAAACATTAAAAATAACAGTATTAACGTTAGTACTATAAACTTTGAACAATTTTAAACAAATAAATCAAAATAAAAAATATTAATTTTTGACGTAGAACTACGTCTTTGTCGACAGTAAGGGGGGGGTAAATTCAGGCACAGATGCAACGTTTTCTTGCAACGTTTTCTTGCAACGTTTTCTTGCAACGTTTTCTTGCAACGTTTTTTCTCGAAAAATATTAAAGGAAAATATACTTTATTATATAGTTTTTGAAAGCTCAATGTAAGCTAAATGTTTTCGGGGTTAATTTTTCGATATGGGTTTTTTCTCGAAAAGTATTAAAAGAAAATATACTTTATTATATAGTTTTTGTTTCTTGCAACGTTTTTTCTCGAAAAATATTAAAGGAAAATATACTTTATTATATAGTTTTTGAAAGCTCTCAATGTAAGCTAAATGTTTGCGCAATTTAATAAATAAATAAATGAATGAATAAATGGATAAATGGATTTAATAAATAAATAAATAAATGAATGAATGAATGGGTGAATGGATGAATGGATGAATGGGTGACTGGATGAATGGATTTAATAAATAAATGAATGAATGAATAGATGAATGGATGAATGGATGAATGGGTGAATGGGTAAATGGATTTAATAAATAAATAAATGAATGAATGAATGAATGAATGGATAAATGGATGACTGGATGAATGGGTGAATGGATGAATGGATTTAATAAATAAATAAATGAATGAATGAATGGGTGAATGGATGAATGGATGAATGGGTAAATGGATTTAATAAATAAATAAATGAATGAATGAATGAATGAATAAATGGATGAATGGGTGAATGGATGAATGGGTGAATGGATAAATGGATTTAATAAATAAATGAATGAATGGATGAATGGATGAATGATAAATGGATGAATGAATAAATGGATGAATGGATAAATGGATGAATGGATGAATGGATAAATAGGTGAATAGGTGAATGAATTTAATAAATAAATAAATAAATGAATGAATGAATGAATGAATGGGTAAATGGATGAATGGGTGAATGGATGAATGGATTTAATAAATAAATGAATGAATGGATGAGTGGATGAATGAATGAATGGATGAATGAATGAATGGATGAATAAATGAATGGATGAATGGATGAATGGATGAATGAATTTAATAAATAAATAAATGAATAAATGAATGGATGAATGGATGAATGGGTGAATGGATGAATGGATTTAATAAATAAATGAATGAATGAATGAATAAATGGATGAATGGATGAATGAATGAATGGATGAATGGATGAATGGGTGAATGGATTTAATAAATAAATGAATGAATAAATGGATGAATGGATGAATGGATGAATGGGTGAATTGGGTGAATGGATTTAATTAATAAATAAATGAATAAATGAATGAATAGATGAATGGATAAATGGATGAATGGGTGAATGGATTTAATAAATAAATGAATGAATGAATGGATGAATAAATGAATCGATGAATGGATGAATTGGGTGAATGAATTTAATTAATAAATAAATAAATGAATGAATGGATGAATGGATGAATGGATGAATGGATGAATGGGTGAATGGATGAATGGATTTAATAAATAAATAAAGGAATAAATGAATAAATGAATGGATGAATGGATGAATGAATGAATGGATGAATGGCTGAATGGATGAATGGATTTAATAAATAAATAAATGAATAAATGAATGAATGAATGGATGAATAGATTTAATAAATAAATAAATGAATGAATGAATGGGTGAATGGATGAATGGGTGAATAGATTTAATAAATAAATAAATGAATGAATGAATGAATGAATGGATGAATGGATGAATGGATGAATGGGTAAATGGATGAATGGGTGAATGGATGAATGGATTTAGTAAATAAATAAATGAATGGATGAATGGATAAATGGATGAATGGATTTAATAAATAAATAAATGAATGAATGAATGAATGGATGAATAGATGTATGGGTAAACGGATGAATGGATTTAATAAATAAATAAATAAATGAATGAGTGGCTGAATGGATGAATGGATGAATGGGTGAATGGATTTAATAAATAAATAAATGAATGAATGAATAGATGAATGGATGAATAGGTGAATGGATGAATGGGTGAATGGATGAATGGGTGAATGGATGAATGGATTTTATAAATAAATGAATAAATAAATGAATAAATGGATGAATGGATGAATGAATGAATGAATGAATGGATGAATGGATGAATAAATGGATGAATAGATTTAATAAATAAATAAATAAATGAATGAATGAATGGATGAATGGATGAATGGGTGAATGGATGAATAGATGAATGGGTGACTGGATGAATGGATTTATTAAATAAATAAATGAACGAATGGATGAATGGATGAATGGATGAATGGATGAATGGGTGAATAAATATGCAAGTTAACCAATTCATTATATGCTAATAATTTGAGAAATTTCTTATAAAGAAAAATTTATAAACAAAAAAAAATCAAACAAGCACAGTAACAACTGTGCCGCAATCAACACGTAGAACTACGTCTATTAGAATAAAACATACATGGAAGAGGCATTGAACATTGAGTCTGTGTCCGACATCGTAGGGCTACAACTGTCAGTTGACGTAGTTCTACGTTGTTGGCACAGTAACAACTGTGCCGCAAGCAACAATTTTCTTCAATTTTCTCAAACAATCCGTTTTGCTCCTTATTTTCGAATATATTTTCCGAAAAATATCAATTATTTACATTAAATTTACAAAATTGATGATAAAACCACAAAAAATGTCATATTAAATCGAAAAGTTGACATTTTAAAAACTTTATAACTCGGAAACCACTTCTATTCCAAAATTGAAATTTTCAGGGTTGTTTAAGGATATAATGAAGTATATTCCCTGAAAATTTCAAAGAATTTCGAGTTGAAAGAAAAAAGTTCTGGCTATCTGAAAATGGCGATTTTTCGAAAATCGATCGGCTTTAGATGGCCATAACTTAACGAAATAGAAGCAATCAAGTAAAAAGTGGGTAGATTTCTTCAGAGTATACCTGAACAAAAAATATCAGCTGCTGATCAACCCTCTACTTCGAAAACTGTAGATATGACAGCATTTCAAAAATAGGCAAAATTTCTCTAAAACAGTGGTTTAGTTAGCAGCTCGCCGTGAAGCCGGACTTGAGTGTAAACCAATGACCAATTTTTTCCTTAAAAGTAAAGAGTTTACAGAAAAGAATGCGGCCTCAAACGAGTCTCTAAGTTATATAGAAGCTGAGATATAAATTTTTGAAAATGACTGAAAAATCAACTTTCTTCAAAATTCAAAAAATTCTCCAGCGGCCGGATTTGATCGAATCGGGCTCAAATTTTCAGGATCATCTCCTTTTCTAGTGTACTTTCGAGGAAAAAATCGGCATCAAAATCGGTGACCCACCCTCGCAACTTTTGGTCGAAAAGTAATGGATCTGCCCGTATACATATCGAAACTGGCGATACTAGCACTGCCAGTGTCGAAAAAGTGAAAGGGACATTTCTCTGATGTGATATATATATTGAAATGAATCGGCGTTAGGAGAAGTATCTTAATATAAAATGTTCACATTTGAACTTTGCGTCGCAATATCTCCGCTCGTAGGGCATGTAGCGGAAAAATGAAAAGGACGTACCCCCCCCCCCCAAATCGACCCCAAGCTATCAATCAAGCCTACTTAGAACTTGATCCGTTCACTCGTTATCGAGATCTCAACATCTCGAGTAACTCGCAATCGTCGCATCGCGTAAAAGAGTCACGGTCGGTCTCGCTCCGCGTGTACTTGGCGCGAGACACTATCGTGTCTCTTGATTATAGTTTTAGATAGTTTTTCCTGTATTTAGTTAACCGTCATTGCAACATAGTTTATAAATATAATCTTCTTTGTTCAAAATGACCATTCAGGATAAGTTGTCTCAAATAAGATGGGATTCAAAGTTTATGAGAATTATTATTCTTTTATTTACTCAAAGTTTATGAAAATTATTATTCTTTCATTCACTCTAAGTTTATGAGAATTATATTACAAAATTTATGAAAATAATTAATTTTTCGTTTAATTCATGCTGCAATATATTATTAAGTTAAATTTACCAAAAACTGGCATTACCTAACTTTAATAAAATATTAAAACAGGAACTATTTGTCGTATGTTTCCTCTATATGAAAGATACATGACAATCAATCCAGAGTCATGACAACTAACCTTGGGTATTGGGTAAGTTGTCACATTTGCGCGGTTTGGCTTAGAATTAAATAACTTTTTTGTGTACAAATATATACAAGTCTAATATTTTTTTTCTTACACCTAAAGGATGTAGTTACATTATAAAGTAGTATACGATATTATAAAATATTGCTAACATTTTTTTTAAAAATCAGTATTTGAAAAGTGTGACAACTAGCCCCGGTCTCCCTTACTGTAGTAGAATCAATGCAAATTAAATATAAACTTTTCTGGACAAAGAAAATGTTTCAGTATTTGTCATCTTCGGATATAGCAGAACGTAACTATAAATTCTATAATTTCTTATTTCCTTTTTGTCAGGTAAACCATATTATGCTTTTAATTTCTTACCTCAAATGCTTTTCAAATCTACAACTCATCTCATTAAAGACTTTACTTTCAATTATTAATATGTCCATTTTTAGTTTATAGAGATATAAAACGCTTTATTTTAAATTATAGGTCAAAATATAATAGATTATACTACTATTAGATTAATAAATTTTATGGTAAAAATAATAAAGTGTGCAAAACGTAAAGTGAGAAAAAAAGTAAAAGATTTTTACATACTATTAAGGATGTTTTATCTATAGCTATATGTAGTATAATTTTGTTTTCTTGATTAAAGACTTTGCATGTATGTCAAACAACTCAAAATTTTTTATATGTTAAAAGGGATTACCGTTAACAGTTTAAGTATAATTTTTTGTTATTTAAATAATTAGTATTGTTTAAACAATTTAAAAAATTTTTCTGTGGCAAAAAATTTTGAAACTTAAAACACAATATCAATGATGTATGTTTTATACATAAAAAAAGTTTAAGAAGTATCTTAATGGTTTATTTATATTTTATTTATATTTACAGCAAAGTGTTGATTCTCTATAAAAGATAATGTTAATTTTATCAACTTTAAACTTAAATAACTCTTAAATAACTTCAAAATTTTACACAGTATTTTTAATTTAATTTAGAAACAATTTACAGTACTTTCTGAATATATTTGAAATACTTCCAATACATCTTTAATTACAATAACTTTTAAACCAGTAAGAGAATTGTGCTGAAATTTTACACAGATACTTAGACGTAATAATAGAACAATCTATGAAATTTTTAGATTTTTGGTAATGCTTTGAGATGTCACACATACATCCTTAAGATACATATAAAATTTATTCTAGTATCCTAAAAATACGCGTCTTAAAAAAATATATAATTTAAATCATACTATGTTTTGTCCAATATACTCGTATGTATGCACAAAACAATATTGAAAATTATTAAATAAATTATACATTTTTATGATATAATTTTTGGTATATCACAAAGAATGTCGGAATGAGCAGAATATATCATTATAGTTTACAAGAGCTTACTAATGCTCTTACCTTTCATAGTTAAATGTAAAAATTGCTTGCTTATCAAGTACATTTTTTGGTGCAAACTTAATTTGTAAAAGTATTTATAGTTAATAAATATAACATTTTTATCTTGAATATATGCTACTAAAATAAAAATAAAGAATCTGAAAGGAAATCTTAAAATAAAGAAACGTTCAAGTAAAATTTGCAAAAAAATTCTAAAATATAAAAAATCAATGATATATCTATTTATGTGACTACAGAAACTTGTCTAAATAACCTAGATTAATTTTTCTTATTTATATTATAGATAGAATTATAACTTGGAAAGAAAAGTTAATAATTATACCGCCACACAAAAAAAAAGTTGTCTGAACAGAATTAGTCCAGTCGGCACGTCGGCGTCGTTAAAAATGACAAATAGGGTCAGTGCACCATTTGTGGCCACTTTAAGGATTTTTGACGAAATAAATGCGTTTTAATTAAATTCTTTTTGTTATGTAACGCTTTTAACTACTTTAATATATTCTTAAGAATCTTTTAGATAAGAAACTTAAGATCAGCAAACAAATAAACTTAAATAAATGTTTCAAAAATAAAAATAATATCATAAGTTCCGATTTCACCGTTTTTGGCCACCAAAACACCAGTTTTCACCACAATAAGTACTAGTTTTGGCCACATAATGAAACTAATAGCGAATTCGGGCGCTTGCACTAGTGCACACTGAGTGCGCACTAAGGCTTGTTTATAATCTATTCTTATATTTAAAGTCGCTCAAATACACATTTAAAAACTTTTTAGCCAATAAAACAATCTGTAATATCTATATAGATGCTGTACAAATCATTTTATAGACTAAGAAGTATTTAAGATGATCTGTAAATATAATAATTGATTAAGAACAAACCTTAGTGCGCACTCAGTGTGCACTAATGCAAGTGCCTGAATTCGCTATAAGGTTAATTTCTAATTAAACACTTAATAAATAGGTATATATAATAAAAATTATGATTTATTTTCACTGTTAATATTTATTTTTAATAAAATATATATATAGCATATCATACATAACTTCTATCAACTAATATCAAGAAGTTAAAAAATTTATGTATTTTATGAAGGTTTATACGTCATCAATAGTAACTTAACTTCTTTTAATTAGAATTGTAAATCAAATATTAAATAAAATTGTAAAATAAAATAAAAAATAAAATAATAAAATAAAATATTAAATAAAATTGTAAAATAAAAATATCAAAAAATTAACATTGTTTAAAATAATTCATCTATTAGAGTTTTTACTTCTAAGACTTTCTTGTTTTATTAGCAGTTTTGTAATTTTTTAGCAATCATTTCATCCTTCCTTCTTTCTTTCTCTTGTTGTTTTTTCTTTTTCTCTATTGCTCTTTTCTCTTTTTTTCTGCTTTTATTCTTAAATTTTCTTCTCGTTTTATCGCTAATTAGCTGTTTTCTTTTTCTGTCTTCAACTGTCTCTAGCAATAATCGCTTTTTATCTTCTTCTTGTTTTTTAAACTGTAACCAGCGATCACTTGTAATCACTGAAGGTAATTGTATCTTATTTATATTTTTCTTTTTTGATGACTTTTTTACTTCAGAATAAACTAAAATGTTTTTCAAAGTTTCTTCTCTGCTGTTTGAGATTACTAATATTTGCGTTGTACAAATTTCCTAAACATTATTAGTTTAATCATTGTTTATACAATTCTCATGCGGTTTATGGACATTTTAGTTGCAAATTATAAACAATAAAAATATAATATGTGGCATATTTAATTTTTACCTAATTTGTCCTCCAGACATGATATACAGCAACCTCGGTCAATATATAACATCGGTGTATAAGTATTTCAAATACTTATACGTACGTCGTACAGGCATTAGGTATACCTACACGAATATTAACGATACACTGGATGATTTGGCCACAACTAGAACACTGCAATAGCCAGTTATGGCCATCCCATGGCCAAAAATGGAGAATTATATTAATACATGATCTAGTTTTTGACACCCATTATTATTTTTTAAATAGAAGTCAAATACGTGGTTATGCATTTCGAGGTCAATTTTTAAACTTTCCGCGAGCCAATTACACAAACATTACTCACAATTATGTCTTTTACACAATTATTATAACGTTTAACTTATCTCGTATTCTTAACGTTTTCCACAAGAAAATGCAACAGTTCACACACCTCGGTTATAAATCGTAGTTTTGTCATAAAACAAGTTCTCTACTCTGCATCGGCGGGTAGCTTGACCAACACAAATACCCTATAAACAAAATCCTTCAATTCACGTAGCGCGAACATGAATCGTTAACTAAATAATTCGAAAAATTCGTCGAATTGGCCACAAATGGAGCAGTGGCCACAAATGGTGCACCGACCCTAAATCGACTAATTAGGACAAAGCTGCAAAAAATTTTAATCTCTTTGTTTGGGTGTCAGTAATGACGTACTAAGTTTCCGACCTCCCCCGTGATGTGCTTCGGCCGCCATCTTGGAAGAAAGAGGTGAAAAATCGGTTTTTCGCAAATATCTCGGTTTCCATTAGACTTAGGCTAAAATAGTTTAATACAATATTGCAGGGAATTAAATTCTCTACAAAAAAGGAAGTATAGATTTTTTTCCTACAACCAATAGTTTTCTCCTGGCGCTAGAGCCAGGAGAAGTAGGATACTTTTTGTAACAAACGGTTTTAGCGACTCTATCTCGCCGTATCTCACTTTTCAAATAAATGGCGTTGTTATTGTGCTAGTGAACCGTTGTTGTTTCACACATCTAGCTTTGTATTATTTACTCGACAGTGCTATAAGTACACTCCTTGTTAAAAGATAGGAGCATCCAAGATTTTAAATAAATTAAAAGATATAGTTATAACGATTATGTTTCTGCGAGCGTACTTTTCAATGAATCTATGATAGTTTCCATGCCCCAAGAAAAACTTCTATCAAATGAAAAAAATAAGGATGGACTTATTTCAATGTTGAGTAAAAAACTTTAAACTGCAGGATTTATTATTAAGCAAGCTATTGAAGATGCTGACACTCGATCTTATTGTCAATACTGCGATTGATGCATCGAAGAATTACGATTCTGTAGTAATAGTTGGCGAAGATATTGATATTTTAGTGTTACTGACAGTCTTAGCATCATCTAAATCTAACATCTATTTCATGAAACCGAGTAAGGAAAAAACAGAGCAGAAGATTTATTCATCTACTTCTTTCCAATCCTGATATTGCTAAGCATATTCTGTTTCTTCAAGCATTCACTGGTTGTGATACCATTTCAACATTTTTCAGGCAGGGTACAATAAAATTTATTAAACTGTTCCAAAAAGATGAAAATTTGCAGAATATTTCAAAATTTTTTGGAGATCCGGATGCTCATCCAGATTTCATTGACATAGCAAGACAAAAATGTATTCTCACTTTATACGAAGCAAAAAGCAATAGTTTTCTGGATGAGTTTTGATTTTCATGCTTCGCCAAATCTACGTCGAAAGTAATGTTCAACATTGCTTCTATACTACCTACTGAAGGAGCTGCACGTCAACACTTCTTCAGAGTCTACCATCAGATTCAGCAGTGGCGCGGAGTTAAAAAAAATCATCAAGATTGGGGCTGGAAATATACAAAAAATGGTTTATTTCCAGTTCCTTCAATGAAGAAAGCTGCTCCGCAGGATATTCTGAAGAAGATCATCTGCAAATGCACAAAAGGCTGCAAAGCGAATTGCTGTTGCAGAAAAGCTGGATTGCGATGCTCTGTGACTTGTCAACTGTCGAGGTCAAGCATGCACAAACATCGACATTATAATAGATCACTGTGACGATAAAGAAATCGACGTAACTGTTCAACATTTTGAGGAGACATTGACCGATCCTGACAATGAGATTGATTCGAACAACGAGGAAGAACTAGAAAAAGCAGAGAAGGAAGATTATATAAGGAAAAGGAAGATGCTGCGGAAGATGACATTTGCCAACCCTCTACATCAAAAAGAACAAGATTTGAATAATTAATTTTTGTACTTCTCTGACTGCTGCAGACCTTGAGGTGAGCTCTCTCCTTTCTCTTTCTGTTTTAACGATTGACTAAATATATTTTTCCTTTTCACAGCGAAAATGTCTACTATAACCGTGCGTACCAGCTCGCTTGTCACGACATCTCCTCAAGAAGAGAACTTTCTACCTCGAGCTCTGCAGGAATAGAATCTTCTTATCTCAATAAATGGTGAAAATGACTCGAATGAAGAGCCGAAACGTTCATCACATCTAAATACACGGTTTTTTTCTTTTTTATTTGCGCACCACGTTTCGTGCCTGACTCGCATTCGTCGTTTTAAATCGTTGACACTCACAAGTTTAATTATATTATTGAATAATTAAGACAATCCTGGTAAAAAAATTCTCATAATCTTAATAATAAATTGAGTGGATTAGGCCTACAGGGAACACCACATAAAAAAAAACGCGCCACTAACTCTACCGCAAGGTGGTGAGGAAACGAGTTCAAAAGTACACTACAACGTCTGAGAAGTGAGATATGGCGAGATAAAGTCGCTGAAACCGTTTCTTACAAAAAATATCCTACTTTTCCCAGCTCTAGCGCCAAAACTATTGGTCGTAGGAAAAAAACCTATACTTCCTTTTTTGTAGAGAATTTAATTCCCTACAATATTGTATTAAACTATTTTAGCCTAAGTCTAATGGAAACCGACATATTCGCAAAAAACCGATTTTTTACCTCTTTCTTCCAAGATGGCGGCCAAAGCACACCACGGGGGAGGTCGGAAACTTAGTACGTCATTACTGACACCCAAACAAAGCGATTAAAATTTTTTGCAGCTTTGTCCTAATTAGTCGATTTTCAAATGTACTTGCCGACTGGACAAAATACTCCACTAGGCTATCTTTATTTATTTTGACGTGCTGAACACGAATCCGTCGTCAGATTAATGCCAGCACGCATGGATTCCGAGTAAATCACGAAAAATGACTAAAAATCGTGAAAAAGCCGATTAAGGAACATCAGCAATGAAGGAAAAAATTTATTTGGACCAGATCAAGCCTTATCCTCACGTATTTTGACGCGCTGAACACGAATCTGGCATTGGTTGAGCTGCCTGACTCCCTCCAATTTGAGTATTTTGAAAAGACGCAGGAGATGATTCAAGCCCCAGTCTGATCAGTTGAAACAGTTCCGTTATCTCGAATGAAGAAATATATACTTTAATCTATTGTTCTGTTTACAATAATGACAGATATCGAGAGAGCAGCGTGGCTGAGTTTTCGCAACGTCGCTGAAAACTTTTTGGAAAACCATCGGAGTCAGAACTATGATGTTATCGTAGCAGAAATGGTAGAAAACGAGCGCTTGGGAATGTTTGATGAATCTCAAATTACATTTCTTGGATTCCCATCTGGAATATTTTCATGAAAACTTAGGTGATTACAGTGAAGAGCAGGGTGAACGCTTCCATCAAGATATAAAAGAAATTGAAAGAAGATACCAGGGCAGATGCGATGTTAACATGATGGCGGACTACTGTTGGTTGCTGAAAAGAGTAACTGAACGCGAGTAGTTTGAAAAAAGTCAGAAACCAACTGCACAGGTCGTTCGATAATAAAAGAGTACGTTACTGTTACAAACATAAACTATAGTAAACAGAACAATAGATTAAAGTATACATTTCTTCATTCGATATAACGGAATTATTTCAACTGATCAGACTGGGACTTGAATCATCTCCTGCGTTTTTTTCAAAATACTCAAATTGGAGGTGGTCAGGCAGCTCAACCAATGTCAGATTCGTGTTCAGCGCGTCAAAATACGTGAAAATAAGGCTTGATCTGGTACAAATAAATTTTTTCCTTCATTGCTGATGTCCCTTAATCGGCTTTTTCACGATTTTTAGTCATTTTTCGTAATTTACTCGAAACCCATGCGTGCTGGGATTAATCTGACGATGGATTCGTGTTCAGCGCGTCAAAATACATAAAGATAGCCTAGTGGAGTATTCTGTTCAGACAACTTTTCTTTTTTTGTGTGGCGGTGTTATTTTCTCACTGTTCCTTTTTAAGATTAGTTTTAATATACAAATTATTTAGCAATTAATATTCAAATTATAAGAAATTTAGATTAATTTAAAAACAGCATTTAAACTATAGCTATACTGTTGTTACTTGTGCCATAGATGTAGTAGACGGAGAGCTGGCTACATACAAATGCAAGGTATAAGGTACATACAATATTTATAGCTAGAGAGGTTTCATTGGCACTCCCGAACACTGAGTGACCAGTCTGCCTGCGCGCTTAGGAAGATTAAGGTGGGGGCGGACGGTCAAAAATGACAAATTTTACAAGGAAAAAAATGATAAAATTCAGGGATAAAAATTATAGGAATGTTAAGTATTTGTTGCTACGAAACGCGGAAAATTATTGGCAGACGATTTCGTGGAAGAGAAAGGACCGGCAGACTGCAACAAAGCAGCGTTAACTTTTGTGAAAAAAAAAAATGATAAGCTTCATGATTAAAAATTATTGGTAATAATTACTAAACTGTTAACGAAGCTATGTGCTAAATGGCAGACGAAAAAACTGAAGACAACATCGAGGCAGACTGTGATGAAGAGCCCGGTTTCGATTGCGCTTAACGAGTTAGTTCCGTACGATGCGTTACTACGATATGTTATTTTGTTAATTATATTATGTCGACAATAAGATAACAATTTCTATATTATATATATAATAAGTGCTAAAAGATATGTTTAACATTAGAATAATTTTTTTATTAACAAAAAAATACTATAAAAAATTGTAGACTTATTCTATTTCGCTGTTTGCATCGGATTCCTCGTACTGCATATCTTCTTCGCTTTCGCAATCGATATCATCCTCAGATTCGATTTCGTTGATATCTGAAAAACGACATTAAAAATTAAAAATGACTATTAACAAATATGAGATTGAAAGCGTGTGCAAAGATTTGTACTTTCATACTGTTCTTGATCAATAACAACGTCTTTAACACTAGATGGTATCTGAGGTCCATCGAATCATCGGAACTGATATTTGGAGTTGATTATCACCCATCCGCAGTCTTCTGGTACCAAAAAAGTCGGAATTTTCTTGTGAGCGTGGCTCCATAATCTGGCGATATACATAGATCTTAAGAATTACAGTCTTAATTCAGCTGCACAAAAAGGTATCGATAAAGCGTTAAAATTTTGTAGCTTTTTTTAAAAATAATTTATTGTCGTCATTAACTTTATAATTATTTAAAAATAGCGCAAAGCGAGCATTATCTACGGAATCAAGTGATTTCATCGCATATAGTGAACAGACAAATTTTTCAATATCTCGAAGTACATTCATTCTATCACATTCTTCACTGCCCAAGTCAGCAAGTGCGCTTTGAAATCGTTCGCTAAATAGTAATAATTTTAAAGGACGCTGTTTACCTTTTCTAAAAAAAGCTGGATTGAAGTCACATCCAGTGAATACATGAAACACTGCTAAAGATTTACAAAATAATTCGCTGTGTCTATCATACAGTGCTGACACGTCAATTATACGCTGTCTGTTTAAAATACCCGTTTTTGGTACCAGAAGACTGCGGATGGGTGATAATCAACTCCAAATACCAGTTCCGATGATTCGATGGACCTCAGATACCATCTAGTGTTAAAGACGTTGTTATTGATCAAGAACAGTCTGAAGGTACAAATCTTTGCACACGCTTTCAATCTCATATTTGTTAATAGTCATTTTTAATTTTTAATGTCGTTTTTCAGCAGATATCAACGAAATCGAATCTGAGGATGATATCGATTGCGAAAGCGAAGAAGATATGCAGTACGAGGAATCCGATGCAAACAGCGAAATAGAATAAGTCTACAATTTTTTATAGTATTTTTTTGTTAATAAAAAAATTATTCTAATGTTAAACATATCTTTTAGCACTTATTATATATATAATATAGAAATTGTTATCTTATTGTCGACATAATATAATTAACAAAATAACATATCGTAGTAACGCATCGTACGGAACTAACTCGTTAAGCGCAATCGAAACCGGGCTCTTCATCACAGTCTGCCTCGATGTTGTCTTCAGTTTTTTCGTCTGCCATTTAGCACATAGCTTCGTTAACAGTTTAGTAATTATTACCAATAATTTTTAATCATGAAGCTTATCATTTTTTTTTTTCACAAAAGTTAACGCTGCTTTGTTGCAGTCTGCCGGTCCTTTCTCTTCCACGAAATCGTCTGCCAATAATTTTCCGCGTTTCGTAGCAACAAATACTTAACATTCCTATAATTTTTATCCCTGAGCTTTATCATTTTTTTCCTTGTAAAATTTGTCATTTTTGACCGTCCGCCCCCACCTTAATCTTTCTAAGCGCGCAGGCAGACTGGTCACTCAGTGTTCGGGAGTGCCAATGGAACCTCTCTAGCTATAAATATTGTATGTACCTTATACCTTGCATTTTTATGTAGCCAGCTCTTAGACTATAGGAACACATTCTAAAGAAAGATTGCTAGAAGGACAAATTTGATTATATTAACAATCAATTAACTTCCATTTAATAAATAGATTCATATTAGTGTAATCTATTCAAAATCAAAATTAGAACTCAGTAAGCATATAAGTCGATAAATTTCTCACCCATTCTATGCTGTTTCAGAAAGATACAAGGGAATTTCTCTTTCTTACAATACAACGAAACCACTGCTCTTGTCTTATCTTATGGGGACACGATCACATTTGTTCCATTTTCCTTTTCAGTGGATTATTTTACCTAAAATCATCATCATTATATGCTTGTTATTATATCATATCTTATATATTCCATATTTAATTCAAATATCTTAGATTCTTTACTTGAAATAGTCAAATCTAAATTTATAAGAATTTTACATTATTAATAAATAGAGAAAATATAGATTATATATATATATATATATATATATATATATATATATATATATATATATATATATATATATAATCTATATTTTCTCTATTTATTATATATATATATACACACACACACACACACACACACACACACACACGCACACACACGCACACGCACACGCACACGCACACGCACACGCACACGCACACGCACACACACACACGCCCACAATCTGCTGTCAGATTTCAGTTCTGATGGCAAAATACAAGTTTAATGAACACAGATGATACTGTGGATTTGTTGCAATATCCAAGCAAATCTACCGCCAATATGTTGTCATACTGTAGGCAGTTTGCTTACTGCATATGTTTTATGATATATAAACATACAAATAAAAATTATATGACAGTTAGGTAGAAATCTAGTCAGTAGAAATCCGAAATAAGAATTAATGTTTTTATACCTTTGAATAGACTTTCTTGTTTATTTACATTCATACTTATATTTTTTTATTTATTTTAGCATCTTACTTAAACTATGTTACTTAAGCTGCGTTTTGATATTCACTGCCACTACTGAAAATCTATAAAACAGTATACGTGACTTAAACTATAAATCTTCAGTACTGGCAGTGAATATCGGAACGCAGCTTTAGGCCGGTATTCATAGTCTTCAAGATCGTCTTAAATAATATCTTAAGATGCTAATATGGCTCTGTGATTGGTTTATGACATCTTAAGATTGAACTTAAGACGGTCTTAAATAACTATGAATACCGGCCTTAATATTGATAATGTATCAATAATTTTTTACATTTTTTGGAATAAGACTCATCATCGTATCTCTAACTGATTGCTTCATGTGTGTGACAAATCTTTTAATGACTTGTTAGACAATAAAGTTAGGTTAAGTTACAATTAGGTCGGTTGTATGTTATTCATGACAAACAACAAATCTCCATTTTTCACAATAGCTTTCTTTTCTCTTTACCGTAAATGCTATTGCCGTGAATATACCTATTTAATCTCGATATAAAAAGTGTAAACAAATGTTGCTAAAGAAATTAATCGACGGAGATTCTTGAAATGTACACAAGTATACAGCATAAACTTTTTTAAATGCCTATAAATTTTTGCTTATAAACTTGATGTTTTGCGGATAAGAGTGATACAAACAACGGACTTAACTTTTATGTTTTTCTTTTTGCATTTTATGTTTCAACATTTCTGACAGTTTAATTAAAACAAGCAATGCTAAAGCGTACAGATCTTAGAGAGAAAAATGGAAATATAGGAAAATATATCGAATAATCTTTAAAACAGAAAGAAAGATGGATCTTTTAACTTTTGACAGTTCTAGAAAAGATGCCTTTTCTTGCACTTTTCCAGACTTCTTTATACTTGTCATATTTGAAAAATTTTAAACTCATATGTTAGATAAAAAGAATAAGCAAAATAGTGATTGCACGAGAGCATGAAAAGTTTATAACTAGGGGACACAAACTCGGGATTAACGTGACCCATTCGTCAATGCATAAAGCCCCTTGCAGAATAGGCAATAGCGATAGCGATAGCGACAGCGACAAGGTTGCCGACAAAGGAAAAGCTTTGTCGGCAACCTTGTCGCTGTCGCTATCGCTATTTCTATTGCCTATTGTGCAAGGGGCTTAACTCACCGCTTTGTCGTCGAGATTCTAAAATGACGAAAAAGGCTACTCGTCTCCTTGCTTTCTCTTCGTTCTGAAAAATCGGCGCAGCAGTGCAGCAGCTGTCACTTTTCTCACTTTTTTCCTCCGTCTCCTTTTCTTTCTCGACCAGTTTTAACGAGATTCAGCCTCGTTGCTGTTTTGAAGCTTCATATTTTCTTCCAACACACCGGTCGTATACTACGAATAGACACTGGATACTAGAAAACTATGACCAGTTGCACTCGTTGCGCATTAACAGAACCCGCACGGTTATTTCAGTGGCAGTGAATAAAGCGGGGAGCACACACTTCTACACAACGCATAATACGTAAGCATAAGAAAACTAAAGCTATATCCACACAAACTTGCATAAGCCCATAAACATAAGCATAAGAGAATTGATTGGTCCATATGCATGTGCATAAGGAAATAGACCAATCCGTTTCTTTAAGCATATAATTATGCACCTATGCAAGTTTGTCTGGATAGATCTTAAAGGCCATCGCACACAAAATGCATAGCTTAGCATAAGCGTAGCATGGTCCAGCGGTCTTATGCTATGCTTACGCTAAGCTATGCATTTTGTGTGTGATGGCCTTAATGCGGGGAGCACACATTTCTGCACAACGCATAATGCGCAAGCATAAAAAAATTGATTGGTCCATACACATGTGCATAAGGAAATAGACCAATCAGTTTTCTTATGCTTACGTATTATGCGTTGTGCAGAACTGTGTGCTCCCCGCTTAAGGTTGTATGACCCCTTAGAAGAAAATATGCCAAATTCTTCAAACTTTGTCAGGTGATGAGTATTATAATAATAAAGCACTGTGCCAAGTTTGAACAAGTTTGGGAGGCCCGTTCAAAAGTTATAACAATTTAAATTTAACATGGGCTCTTATGGGAATTCACTATTTTTCCAACTTTATTTGATAAATTAATATCGAAGAAAATATGGCATACTTTCAAAACTTTGCAGAAATATTAATAAACATCTTACAAACAAATTAGAACAAAAAAAATGTGACTTGGAGGATATTTTCTGAAATATTGAATAAAATGCAAACAGAGAACAGCCTCGCTTGGTCTCGCTGAACTCGTAAGTACGAGATCCGGCAACAGCGCAAGCGAAAACTAAGCTCAAACGATGCGTCTGTATATTACACGTGCTCGGAACTAGGGATCCTTTAATGAGGGATGGGACAAAGCCGCCATTAATGGGAGCGGAAGTGACGGCAGGCATTTACGCGTCATTTTTGAATAAAACAAAATAACTGTATCGAAAATATATCTACATAAATTCAATTCTAATTGAGGAATTATTTCAATTAAATTGAAGTAAATAAATAAAACTTAATTAAATAAAATAAATTCCGTAAATTAAGAAATTGAGTAAATAGTAACAAACAATAAATACTAATGACTAACGATGAAACAATGAATACTTACAAAGAGTTAATAAATGCAGTAAATAATGCAATAAATAATTTTTTAATTAAATTTAAAGTTAGTTTTTATATAAATTTAGCAAATTTGTAAAATCAATAAATAAAGAAAAACAGAAAAATTTTGAAAATCATTTTTATACTAAAAATGTGTGGACGCGATAGTCTGAGCAAATTATTATTAATTTGTATATTATTAATTTCCAACTCTGAAAATTAAAACTTTTTAGGAAATAAGGAAAATATTACGATTAGTAGTTTAATTAACAAAAATTGTATTCTTAATACATCTCCATGTTTTGAGGGTTCAGAAAAAGGATTTGTAATCAATGGATTCAGTAGTTTTTAAATAATTTAAGAATAAAATAAAGAAAACATTTTTATTTCTTTAATAAGTCAAAAGCGTGATTTCTCGAGAGAAGTATTAGTCTTTGCTTCGCTCAAATAAGACAGATATATACAATTTTCTGACAATTTGAAATAATATGTACAATTTAAAATTATTTTTAATTAAACGGAATTGAAATTATAAAAGTTTTTGTTCGTGTTCAAAAAACGCAAAAAATTATGGATACAAAAAATCTTGTTGACTTTATGTTGGAAATTCATCTATGACGAATAACAATGGTCTGCATGATTTGAGAGAAGAATGAGAGTGATCATGCCCGCGTTTTAGGTGGTCCCCGTCCATGAGCGCCTCCTATGTGCATAAAACGTGCACATTGAACTACGTAGCCATGTCCACGAAAATTTCAGATGGGTAACGCGTTATGTGCACGCTCTATTGGTTCTGTTCCGTGCTATGTCCAAAGCGTCGGCAATGCATGATAATGCATAACACTTACCCGTAAGACACGGTAATGCATGGTAATGCATAATACTATACTATACGCGTAAAACATGATTATATGTATATCAAGCAGATTTCAAATATATATATTTGATATATATATATAAATGCACACATGTATTGTAAAATTTATTTTTGCATGCTATCAACAACTCGCACGAAAACATGTAACGATCGCTGTAAAACGCCACTTGAAAATCGTGACGTCAGCGCGGTGACGTAGGCCGCCGATGGCCAATCACCCTCACGAAATTCGGAGAAATTTGCTTGGAGGGAGTTCCGCCTCGGAGGCGATAAAAGCACCGCCGCTGCGCCGCGAGAAGGATTTCGCTCGCAAATCACCCGCCTAGTTACGACCGCTCATACGCCGCTTATCACCGCTCTCTGCTTTGCAATCAGCATCCGCTTGCTTCCGCCGCTTTAGCCGTGCTAAACTCTGTGCGCGCTCACGGCTTCTTTCCTTCTCTGGAAATAATTAAGAACTCTGTACATATTGTAAATATAGACTCGTTTATTTTTCTGTACTCGCTGTTTTTTCCTTGTGGTCGTCTTCCACTTCGCGCTCTCTCGCGCCACCGCGCGCTCTCGAACATTTCTGGTCCTTCGAGCCGGATTTCACCGGCAACCGCGAATTCGGGAGTGCTTCCTCAAAGGACGACCGCAGCCATGAGTATGGACCAGAGCGCCCTGCTTAGCAGCCAGCAGGACATCCACGGCCGCATCTCCCGCGCCATGGACAATCTCCGGAAGATGGGGGCCGACAAACTCACCCTTGACGCGGTGACCACTCGCGTTCGCATCATCGACGACCTGTGGGCTAAGTTTGAGTCCAACCATGACCTCATTCGAGCGTGCTACCGAGAAACCTACAGCGAGAGTGAGTACGCTAAGACCAATTTTGTCGACACCGTCGAGAATACGTACGTGCATCAGCGCAGTTTGCTTACCGGTCTCGCAAGCAAATTGAAACCCGCGTCGCCCAAAGTGCCAGTCGGGCCGGAGCAGAATAGCGAACACGCCTCCAAGACGTCACTGCCGCGCATTCAGTTGCGGAACTTTTCGGGCGAGTATGAGGAATGGCCGGCGTTTCGGGATCTCTTCCAGTCGGTCATCGGAAAGTCGTCGATCTCTAACGTTGAGCGGCTCAATTACCTTCGATCTTGCTTGAAGGGGCCCGCTGAAAAATTGGTGAGCTCATTAACGATGACCGAAGATAATTACGACCGCGCGTGGGCCATTCTAAGCAAACATTACGAGAATAAAAGGGAGTTGATACGCTCCAACTTCGCCACGTTTACCGCCGTGGCGAAGATGAAGGGAGAAACCGCCGAAGAGTTGAGCCGCATTCACAACGCTGTCACCACCGCAGTCAATGCTCAGGCGAGCATCGGGAGACCCATCGAGTCTCATGGAATGGACCTCTTCAACCACCTGGTTGTCGAGCTCTTCGATCCGCGAACGCGACTTGCGTGGGAGTCGTCCACCTGCGACTCCGTCGATCCGCCCGATCACGAGAAACTCAGTGACTTCATCTCGAAGCGCATCCTCACACTGAACGCCGCTAAACCGAAAACCACTGTGCAAACCGCGAGTGAGCCTTCACGGTCCGCGAAAACGCACATCGCGAAGCGCACTGAGCCTTCGCAGTGTCCGCTCTGCAACGGGGAGCACTCGCTCATGGGGTGCCCCGAATTCAAGGCCAAATCGGCCAGTGAAAGAAAGACAGTGGCCGAGACAAACAAGCTCTGCTTCAACTGTCTCGGCAACCATCCGGTGGCAAAATGTCAGTCCACCAGGAACTGCATGGTGTGCAACTCGCGTCATCACTCGATGCTTCACGACGCGTACGGTTCCGAGCCGAAACCCGCCTCTGAGGTCAGCGCGCTTTCCGCCGTCGGAAAGGTCGACGACCGCAAGGCGATCCTTCTCGCGACCGCGCGCGTGCTCGTTGCCGACCGTCGCGGAAATCTCCACGAAGTGCGGGCCCTCATCGACCAGGGCTCCGAAGTGTCGATCGTGTCGGAGTCCCTGGTGCAACGGCTGCGCCTACCGCGATCGCGCACCCGAGTGGCCATCTTCGGCATCGGTGGCTCACAATCGGGATCCACTCGAGGCAAGGTGACAATGAGCCTCACGTCGAGGACCACCGGAGCCAAGCTCACCGCTACCGCGTTCGTGCTTCCGCGCCTCTCGCTTTACCAGGGCTCCGCGATCAAATGTAGCACCACGTGGCCTCATCTTCAGGGGTTGCCTCTAGCCGATCCGCTCTACGCCGCCAACGACCCAGTCGAGCTGCTTCTGGGCGCTGAGGTGTGCTCGGCCATCCTGGAGGATGGTCTCCGCAAGGGAAAACCGCAAGCGCCGATCGCACAAAGGACCATCCTGGGATGGATCCTGTCAGGGGGTTGCGGCGTGGCCTCTCTCCTTGGTCACCGCAGCTCACTCCACTGTACCGCCGGCCATGACGTGGCCGAGCGGGCACGCCGCTTCAAAAAGCTAGAGGGCAAACCTCCTGCGTGCATCACGCTCACTTCCAAAAACAAGGAGGGCGAGCAACTCATCGTGCGCCCCCACGAACGCACACCCGCTGACCGGCACGTCGCCCGACTGCCGTTCTCTACACCCCCGCAGAATCTCATCGAAACCCGCCAACCCGCCGAACACACGAAAGCCCGTCATCCGCACAACGCGCTCGCTCTCCGTCGCGACCGACGCGTCGACGACGCGATCGCCGTACCAACCGAACTCTGCACGGCGGGCGGGCTTCCGTTGCACAAGGAAATAACGCTCACTCCCGAGGAAGAGGAGGGCGAACGACATTCCGTGCGCACCCACGAGCGCACATCCGCAAGCCGGTGCGTCGTCCGACGGCCGGTCTCATCGCCGCCGAAACACATCAACGAAACCCGCAAGTTCGTCGACGATGCCGCGACCGGGGAAGACCCTGTCGACGACGCGATCGCCGTGCAATCCGACCTGCGCGAATCCTGCACGGCGGGCGGGCTCCCACTTGAACCGTCCGCGGCCGCTTTGCTCATCACCTCAACGCGACACTTTAAGCTTGTTCATAGCTCCAATCATCTTCTGGGCCGACGCTCGCGTGACTCTTCACGAGGAATCGGACCAGAGCCTTACAAGCTCCCTCGAATCTCCTCGTTGCACCGATGTCCGCGAGTCCCAGCGCGGTGTCTGCGATTGCGACGCACCACCGCCCGCTCCGACGATCACCGTCCGAACGATCAGACGCGGACACTCACACCGGCAGTTCACCAACCCGGTCAACTGCGCTTCCCAGGGGATCGCTCCCAGCGAGCTGATCGGTCATCCCCGGAGATGGACGGGCTCAACGTGGCTACCGGAGAACCGAACCTGGTGGCCGGACGAGAACGACGAGATTTCCAACGCCGAGCTGCACGCACGGAAAGGCGTCGTGCAATCCGCCGTCGGGAGGATCGAACCGGAGCCTTACACCCTCCGTCGATTCCTCTCGCTGCACTGTTGTATTTTGTCTGGCTTCTCGCGTACTTTTCTGTTCGTCTTCTCTCGCAGATCTCTGTCCGTTTGCTCGCGTTATTAAATGTCATTTATCGCGTTGTCGTGTCAGTTCGCTTTGTTCACATCTACCGGTTACACATTGTCGTTTGTGTCGAGGCCTTCTGCCACCTACTCTGTCGATCACGGGGCACTGCTCACCTCACCCCTCACTGCATTCACTCTAACGCAGCAATGCACTCGCTGATTTATTCGCAGTTTCGCGACTCAATTCACGCACGAATTCACGCTCGCGATGATCACGTGATCACCACGTGCGTGCTCCGCGTGTCATCGCTCTCCGCCGTCGCGCCATCGCTCGCGCGAGCCTCGATCCATCGCGGCCAGCGAAATTGCCGCAAAGCCGCTACTGCAACACCCCATCGATACCTGCTGTCATTCAATTGTTCTTATCGGCCTTCCGCCTGTAATTCTTCTGGTTCACTTCGTACAATTGTTCTTGTCGGCCTTCTGCCAATATTCACTTCACATAACCGCTTATTTCGGCCCTCCGCCTCAATTTAACTTTCGATGCGACATACCGTTTTACACTTTCTCATGTCACTTCACTTGTCACGTATCACCGAATTCGCGTTACGTATACCGCGAATATTTATGTGTCTTGCTCGAGATCACCGCGTGTAGTGACACTGCGCAGCCGCACCACGCCGCCATGGCTCGCCGGCGTCACGCGCCGGAATCGCGATCATGTGAATCGATCGTACATCGATTCTTCCTGCCGCGACGTCGGGCGCGCCATAGAGCGCACCATCAACCACACCGTCTTGTTTTGTCAAGCATGACAAGGCGGGCGGGATGTTTGAGATCATGCAATATCCGCACGGAAAATCGCGTCATTTCAGGAATTAAAAATACAATTTGAGATGCTCTGAAGAGTTCTCGCAACATGCATGCATACTGGCTAAGCAATCGAGAGGATAGAACATCCACCGAGTCATCGTAATCGCATTTCAAGTAGCCGCGTCAAAAGATATTTGTCGACGTTAATTCTCAGTATAGCATGGATCTTTCCATCGCGGCTCGTATTTTGGAAAGTTCGCTAATTGCGAGCAATAACATAGCCACAGCTGACCGAGTGCACAAACAAAGTCAAGCTACCGCTCTCACACAATGGAAAGATCCATGCTATCAACAACTCGCACGAAAACATGTAACGATCGCTGTAAAACGCCACTTGAAAATCGTGACGTCAGCGCGGTGACGTAGGCCGCCGATGGCCAATCACCCTCACGAAATTCGGAGAAATTTGCTTGGAGGGAGTTCCGCCTCGGAGGCGATAAAAGCACCGCCGCTGCGCCGCGAGAAGGATTTCGCTCGCAAATCACCCGCCTAGTTACGACCGCTCATACGCCGCTTATCACCGCTCTCTGCTTTGCAATCAGCATCCGCTTGCTTCCGCCGCTTTAGCCGTGCTAAACTCTGTGCGCGCTCACGGCTTCTTTCCTTCTCTGGAAATAATTAAGAACTCTGTACATATTGTAAATATAGACTCGTTTATTTTTCTGTACTCGCTGTTTTTTCCTTGTGGTCGTCTTCCACTTCGCGCTCTCTCGCGCCACCGCGCGCTCTCGAACATTTCTGAGAGATTATGCGCTATTATCTAAAGCCTTTAATAGTTGATCAGCACAGTTCAGCATCGACTCGTTATCTGTTATTAGTTTAGAAAAATTAGCAATTCGTTATCTTACCCATTTCTTTATCTTACTCCCTTATCCCTTATATATATATTTTTTGTTAATCATACACATGATAACATGTTGTTTATGAATTTCTGAAAATAGCTTTACACTGTTTAATCATGAAAACAAAATAATACTATATATAGAGACAGAAAACGCAGAGAAATCGCAATTTGTCCTATTTTTGATACTTGATATTGTTTAAATAAATTATTTAAAAATTGAAAAAACCAAACTTAAAAAATTAAAAAACCGTGATTGCAATTCTCGATGTCACAGAAGTAAAGCATAATAATTTCATTCACTTTTACTGTACAGAAGCAGAGATATATATAATATGATATTTACATGGGGAGTATATCTATATATATCTGTAACAATTTCTGTAACTTTTAAAGCGAATATCTTAGAAACGCAACGATAAATTGTTTTGCAATTTCATACATGGTAAGATTATATACATTCCAAGACCATACAAAAATTTCAAATCTGTAAATTGGATTTGACCTGATAGTCGAACCTCCTTAAAGAAAATGACTTACATAGTCAAAAATTTTGCCGCAAGCAATTTAGCCAGTTTAATTAATCGCTGATTAACTCAATTAATGACTAACTTATCAAATAATAATAAATGCGGATTAGATTATTCTCATTTTTTAACATATGGAAAGAAAAATTAAACTGGGAATGATAAATTATATATAAGCAGAAATTCGCAAGCAATTTTACTAATTAATCATCGATTGAATTAAACGACAAAAAATTTATCTATGCTATTCAACTTATTTTGATAAGTTAATCATCGATTAATTCAATCGATGATTAACTTATCAAAATAAGTTGGATAGCATAGATAAATTTTTTGTCGTTCGATACACGGAAAGATAGGTGTTAGATTAGGAATTATACAATTATACTCTATATTATATTCCACAAGAGAACATTAGTTCTTCGCGCATAGACGCATAGAGAGAGCATTCGCGCACTGGTAAGCTATACATCACAAGCACGAGTTTTCGTCCTATCCGACTAAAATGTTCTCTCGTGGAATAGAGTATAGAAATTTTACAATACGTAATAATGTCGGTAGAATTAATTACTACTAATCGAAGTTTACTCGAAGTCGCCCTAAAATAAGGCACATTTTTGGTTTCGCCAAATATGTGGAAATCAATTTTCACAGCAACCCTGGAATTTTTGTTCACATCAGTAGCGGTTGTCAATAGTCATAATTTTTTACGATTGGTTTCCGCGTAATGCAGTGCATTCTCTCAAGTTATAAACGTTATCATGCTTATCATTTAAAAAAATTAAAGATAACAATATAATTACGACATGTTAGTTGTTTAGTAGTGGACAATCCCTATAAGCACACAATATTCCTAGAATATTGTATTAATATTATTAAAAATTTGAATAATATAACTATAATATTCCAAGAATATTATATAATATTTTCTAATATTATGGGATTATTCCGTTAATGTTATATGTCCACTTCACATACCTAATATCCTTTGGTATATAATTTTAATATCAGTAAAATATTATTAAAAAATTCTTAGAATATTATTTTGGTCAACAAATTAACGTTCATATAAGATTCCTGGAATATCAATATAATATTCAAGTATTTATACAAAATTATAAACAAAGATTATTTAAAAAATATAATAAAGTTTATAATTCTTTTCATTTTCCTACATATCCCTCACACTGATTTCATTAATAGATAATATTTTTAACTATTTGTAACATTAATTTTAAATATTTAATGAATAATAGTTTAACATTAAATTATTATTTATTAAATATTTATAATTTTTTTAATTATTAAATTAAAAACAGTTTATTTATTTAATATGCAGTATATTCCCGCTAATTTAAAATATTTTTATAACATTAAATAATATTATTTCATACAATATTCATATAATATTATCAGGAACGGACATACCATCTATTAATATTTCAGAAATATTATTAATATTATATAATATTACTAGAATATTGTATTTAATGTTTTAGAATTACATCTAGAATATTTCTTAGGTAATATTAAATAATATTACGCGCTTATATAGAGATACTGCTGATATGAGCTCGTACTCGGTTTCGTGTGTTTACACGACACGCCGTGTCATTGGAATATTTTCGACTAGTCACGGATCGCCGAGATTAATGCCAATATAATTTCACTGAACTCATACTACGTTTACGCGAGCGTTACTTCTGTAATAACTTACGATAATTCCTTCGCGTAAACGGGATTTTCTTTCGCATAAACGGGATTTTGTAGTAACTTACGATAATTTACTCCGAGTGAATTATCGTAAGTTACTACAGAAGTAACGCTCGCGTAAACGTACACTGAGAAAAAAATATTTAAATCCAAGAAAATATTTACTCCAGGGGTACCAATGACATATTTACTTAATATAATCACATATTTATTTAGAATTAGATATCTTTACTTAAATTAAGTAAAGATATCTAATTCTAAATAAATATGTGATTATATTAAGTAAATATGTCATTGGTACCCCTGGAGTAAATATTTTCTTGAATTTAAATATTTTTTTTCTCAGTGTAGTATCAGTAAATGCGCGAAGATAGTCTTTATATATGTTTACATAATCAACATCTCTTTCTCTCTCGCATACGGCATGTGGCACTGAAAGTAGATCTCGCTGAAAATTGCACGTGATTTCGATACTCGCAATTTCGTTCGTCAGCATCGTTTGTCGACACAATATTTTGCAATTGACAAGTTTCTCACGAACCGCGACAGAACGTGACGATGTCGGCAGTGTACGCATGTGGGAAAGATCGTTCTGCGTGTATGTGCGTGCGTGTTGAGTAATTTGTATTTAATAGCACAAAGAATCCGTAAGATCATTATATGTATGTACGTGTTAGTACCGAGAGAGATAAGCGGCCACATGATTCTTCAAGGTTCCTGTTCGTAGAGCATTATATAAATGCGTTTTCTGATAATCATTCCGCTAACATGAGATTCACATCACATAAAAATAAAGTATTGCACAATCGTGGTTTCCAGATTTGTCTAGTTTCGTCAGTCAAAAGTAGAATGACGAAACAAAAAAAACAAATGAAAGGCTTCAATTCAACTTAAAAGATTACCGACCTTTGTATATACTTAACAGATAAATTTGATATTTTTTATTTTTTTATTATTGCAATTGTTTGGGAATTGTTTGACCAAATTTAGAAATATATATTCTCATAGTTTATGTTTAGGAAATAATAGTTTATTTATAATTAATAAAAGTTAATTGAGCGTATAGTCCAGCAGACGTAATTTTAAAAACATTTTTTTCTTTTTAATCAACGTGAAATCATTTGAGAAACACGTCTGTAGGAGAGACCGGGGCGAAGCCGTCATTATTTCTTTGGTGCCGATTTTTAACAACAAAACAAATAATTTTAGTGGTATACCGTTGTAAAGAGTGAACCCTTGGCTACAAAATTTATAAGAACATTTTTAGTCTACGTCGCTTTGTTCAACTGGTATAGAGTGAAAACGACAAAGGTGCAAAAAATAAAATGTCAAAATTGCCGGGGCGGAGTCGTCACTCCATTTTCGGACTGAATTTTAAATGAAAATTTATAATTCTGATCATAAAAAATAATAGGTTACATTTTATTAATTATTTTTTAATAGAAAAATAGAAACATTAATTAAAAACACGATAGCGGAAAATAATTACAAAAAAAACGCAGATACTTATGTGCCCTACACTCACACGTTTCTCGTCAGCTCTATTCTGTCATCTCTGAACACATGCAGCACAGATTATCCAAGTCTTCACTGGAATCCGACCACTGCTGCTTCTTTGACTTTGATTTTTGCCGGAAGCCTCCATGATATGGCTTGGTGACGACTTCGCCCCGGACATAAGTTTCAAGTTTGGTCGCTCATAAAATATTAGAAATCAATAAAAATAAAAAAACTTCACTGGATTCGTGTTCAGCATGCATTACTCTTTAGAATCACTTACTTTGAAATTCGGAGACACAGTAATATTTAAGATATTAAAAATTTTCAACGAGCAAAAAATTTTACTTTTGATCTCCGAAAATACGTTTACCTCGATAAGAATCACAACATGGCACATAGGGCGGTATTCATAGTCAAATCTTATATCTAAGATTATCTTAAGGTGATGCTGGAGCCGTCTGTTTTACCGGCATTTTTTGTCGAAACGTCGCGTCGTATTAATTTGACAGAATTAAAAATCCTTCTCCAGAATTGCAGTACATACATTAATGATTCAGGGGAACTCCGATTTTATATAGAAAACGAGAAAAAATTACAAAAGTACAGATTTCCTTATCCTACTTTTATCCCAATATGGCGTCTCGAGTTGCGGCAAGCTGTCAGCTCGTCACAAGATGTATTTCATATAAGAGATATATACCATTAGTACGAACGCGAAAACAAGTTCCCCTGAATTGCACAACAAGAAAAACATCGATAAACCCCCCAAATCAAGATTTGGAAGCGTAATATAAAAGTATAATGTCGATGTGTATCGCGCGTATGTGTGCGTGCAATGTAGCGTGCTATCCTTGTCTATATCTTTGTCTATACAAGGACAGATATAGTCGATAACATAGAAAATGATAATTTTGTCGGTTATACAGACGGCTCCAGCATCCCCTTAAGTCTGGTCAAAAGCAGTCTTAAGGGGATCCTACAGTGACAGGCGAACTTCCTCGATGTCGATAATGTCAACCTTTCTAATTTTGTTTTCCCTATATCTGTCTTTGTCTAACGAAATGACATCTATTCTTGTTTCGATTGCTCGCCATCTCTCGCAAGATCCGGCAATTACTGTTGCTGCTCTTCTTGTCATTCTGCATCCGTATTTGCATTACTAAAATAATTCGTAGATGGATCTTTTTTTGTACGCATTGAATCTTACTTCTACTTACACGATATTATTCCTACATGTTTTCCCAAGGGAGGATAATAAACATTATGTATGTATAAACTGCAGAATTTTTGTTTTAAGCAAATATTGTCGTCAGGTGACAGCTGTATGTGTCCAAATAAGTAATATTTTTAATTTTTTGGTGTTTTTGATATAAAATTGCGTTTGCCTTCCTAGATTTTTGTGCGGACTTTAATTCTATAAAAGATTTTTGCAATTCTATAGAGTGTCAATTAAGGCAGGCCTGTCTAACTGCTCGAAGCGAAGGAGCCACTGCTCCCACTCTTACCACTTCAGACTTCCCCCACCATCCAGTAGTATCAGTAGTGGGGCAGCGGTTTCTCGCAGCAGAGTAGAAGTAGAAGTAGAGTATACTTTTAGCTATATTCGATTGCTTTATGCGTAACTAAGAATACGCATACAGGGCACAAGTGCGTGTCATATTCTTATTTACGCATAAAGCAATATAACTGAGTATGGTATTGATGGTGATATTTCGTTATACACTTTTTCAGAATATAATATATAATATAAATTAAATAAAAGTAGGCTCTCCTGAATAAATTAAGTAAAGGAAATAAGGAGACAATAGGAGCCAAGCGCGGTAATTAATGCGCAATCAAATTATCGTAACAATAAATATATTATAATAAAAACGGACGTTTCGACACTTTTTTTGTGTCATCTTCAGCGTAAAGAAAATACATGATGTTCCCGAAGATAAACCGTTACAAAATTCATTTACATGTTCCCAGACAGCGTTGAAAATATCAATACCTTTCGTTGTATCGTGTAATGAAGCCAATGACAACAACTCTTCATTAATAGAAAATTCATTTTGGATACATCTCACAAATATACATAATTGACTAATGTCTGAAATGTCAGTGTTTTCGTCAAGGCATAGTGAAAAATATCGACAAGATTGCAATAAATTTTTTAACTTTTGTTTAATGTCCATATCAATTTCTTTAATTCTAAGAGTAACAGTTTGGCGCGATAATGGTACTTGTTCGAATAATTGTATTGCACGTGTATTATCGCAAGCTCTAGCCATTTTAATTGCACACTTTTTAATAAACTCTCCATCTGAAAAGCACTTTTTTGCTCGCGCAATTTCTAAAGAAATTTCATAAGACGCTGCAAGACATTGTTGTTGCAAGGTTTTATTTGAAAATAGATTCTTTTCAACATTTTCTGGCAAATGTTGCATTTTGAGACTTTTAAAATTTTTTTTTCTAATGTCTCCATGATAATGCCTGTAATCTTTTTCATGACTTGTGCTATAATGGCGAGAAATATTAAAAGATTTCATAGAGGAAATTACAGTGTTATATAGTAAACACTGTGGTTTATTTTCCGCATTTAAGAAAAAAAAATCAATTTCCCAGCTCTGTTGCAATTGACGATTGGACGTATCTTCGCGTTTTTTTTTTTTTTTTCGACATCGTTAGTAGAGTTTATAGTTATAAAAGTATATAATAATAGTAGGGATATAAATATTATTCAAAAATGATCTTTCGCCAAATGTTGGTGAAATTGATGAAATAATACCAAGTTATTTATTGATCGGACTGACTGGCAATAATTGATTAATGTTGAACGATGTTTCGACCTCTAATTTAGGTCCAAGTTACATTTAATGCTGAAACAACATAAATTGCCGGTAACAAATATAAAATGGAAACAATAATGCAAATTACATATTCAACTTACATGGATCATTATGCGTCAAAAGTTATAAATTACTAATCATCGTTAAAACTTGTGTAACAGGGCGATAGAACAAAGGAATGTAAACTTGTTAGTGCGGTATGACCGTCACGTATAACGCCCGACGAACGACTGATAAATGTGTCATGTCATGAATAATCACAAAATAAATAAAATGATATAGAATGTAAAGTTTACAATGAAAATATAATCCGATCGTAGACCAATGGCAAGTTTTCCGTGTCTTTCTGCGAGTTTATCGCGTCAGTAGGCTTTTTAATAAACAGCATTTCAGAAATTTCTTATTTTTTGAGATGTTGTTTTTTATGTAAAATCGTGACATTTTGCCATTCAAAATTATGATCGAACTCCATTCTATGTTTGCTGACGACCGAGTGCTGACTGGAATGCTTGTTAATGTCTGATTTTAGCGCACTAAGTTTTACATTCCTTTGTTCTATCGCCCCGTTACACAAGTTTTAACGATGACTAGTAATTTATAACTTTACACGCATAATGATTCATGTAAGTTGAATATGTAATTTTGTATTATTGTTTCCATTTTATTTTTGTTACCGGCAATTTATGTTGTTCCAGCATTAAATGTAATTTAATAAGGAGACCCAAATTTTAGAGATTAAAACGTCGTTTAACATTAATCAATTTTTATTGCCAGTCAGGCCGATCAATAAATAACTTAAAATAATATTTAGTTTTAATAATATGGTTTAAGCCTTTAAATTGTACTGTGCATACACGTCGTAACGTGGGAACAGTAAGCAGTATTTCGTAAAATGCACGATGCTCATAAGCAAGCTAAGATGCTAGATGCTATATCCGCTAGGACTAGGAATACGTGTCAAATATGGGAAGAGTCGGGAAACCAACTGGAAGAGTGGGGGGAGTTGAGCTCGAGCTCCGTGGTAGGGAAAAGAGCCACGAGTGGCCCGCGGGCCGCAGGTTAGACAGGCCTGAATTAAGTGAAGCATTGCGCATATGGCGGTCGCACGATAAAATTAGCCAATGAAATTTGGGTCCAAGTACACGCGCGAAATTCAAATAGGAAATAATCACGTAATCAATGTCACCGATGAGATACCTCGTCGGTGGCAATGTATGTTTATAATTAAGATTGTAAAAAGAAAATGTAAAAATTTTTTGAACTATGTACAAAAATATTAATATATATAAAATTTCAAAAAAATATAAATAATAAATATTTTATCTCTCTTATGTAATCTCATAAAATAAATTACAAGGTATCTTTTCAAAAGGTACATGTATATGTGTTACTAAAAGAAAAAGAATATAATATGTAACATGTAAAAGAACAATGGAATAATACAATTTGTAAGTAGTATAAAAATGCTGTTATTTTTATTTGTCACTACATTTTACATTATATCTTATACAGTACAAAAATATATATATTATCTTATATATGTGGGATTTTTTTTATTACATATTTTAGATATTTTTTTGCTTTTTTTCTTTAAAATATTATTTTCTACAATTTCTTTATTTAGTTTTCGCAATCGTATATATGTACGAGTACGTACAAGACAAGCAATGACTGCTCTAGGAAAGTTATTATTAGTTTTTGTACAAACAATATCAATTAATTTATCAAAAATCCATGGTTCTTTATTTAAAAAATTACCATGAAATTTTTCGAATTCGGAATTCATAATATTTGCTGCTGCTTCTAATTCGGTAGGGGGATACATGAAATTTCCTCTAGATTTAAAAGAAACCCAATCGTCTGAAATTGCTGGAAGTGTTTTTGTAGGGACACCTAAATTATTATAAGTGTTACGGAATCTATGTGCTACATATCCAGCAACATACAATAAAGCATTTTTTTCTATAATTTCGGTGCCTGTGTTTTGTTCAATGGCTTCAAGTAATTCTAATTCTTGTAAAGTTGGGGTATAACAGCTTAAATCAATTGCTGGAAAAATTATAAGACAAGACAATTATGAAAAAAATTTTAAACATAGATATAAATAAATTATATTACATTATTCAATAAGAAATAGCAAATTGAATATATTTTGAACATATTATGATCCATACAGTATTGATAGATAAACTTAATGACAATCTTAAATATAAGATCAGACTATAAATATCGATGTATAAATATAGGCTTTAACATTGATGTATATGTATAAAACCAGCGGCACACGATGCTTATTTCATGTTACATTATTTGCTGGATTGCCTTGCTGCTGTGTAGGCAGTTGTCGTAGCAATGCTGCTAGCTGTGTTGTTAACTTGTCTTTACATGGTGCGATCTTTCGTACAGGCTGAGTAGCTGGACCTTAATTTTTCAAATAAAAACAAAAACATATCGTGTGCCGCTAGTTAAATGGATGTCGATTAAATTACTATTTCTCACTAAATAATCCAGACAGGACGAATTTCTAAAAAAAAAAAAAAATTATTTGCTGTATTAATATTAAAAAATAATTAATAAAAAAATCAAATTAATATTCGTACTAGTAGTCATACGTTATAGAAAAAAAATGATAAAATAATTTAAAATAAGAGAAATTCACAAAAAATTTCATTCAAATAATTTAAAAAAAGGAAAATTTCATAATATAGAATATATACGCTAATACTAGATATTTTATGTATTTTTTTCTATTAATAGATTAAAATGCACGCACACACTGCATATATATACACATTCATAATGTTCTAAACAATAAATTAATAAAAATTAATATTTCAAACTTTTTACGTTACCTTCACTGTTTTCAACTTCTTGTATATCGATATCCATTGCTTCTTCCTCAATTTTATTAAAAAAATTTTCTGTATTTATAAAGTCTTCCTCTTCAATAACTATTGATTTTTCTTTTGGTATGGAATGCAAATTTGTTGCTTGACTATGAACATTGTTATGTGCTTCATCAATTTCTGTGAGAATAGTAGAATTATCTCCTATAGTATTTGCACCTAAAGTGAAATACTCCGAGTGTTTACCTAATATGTACCATCTCAATCTATATTTTAATTGCACAGGTGTAGGATGGTCATATCCTGCACCCATCATTCTTAAGTATGAAAATAAATTTTCTAGGACATCTTGGTTCAGTCTTCTTGTTAATAGATATTTTATTGGAAATTCTTCAGATGAATATTTTTGTAGAATATATGGAAACATTTCAACTAATGACTTTTGTTACACACTAAAATTCCTTTTTGAAACTGCAATAATGTTGATCTACGTCCCACTCGCATTTCCAGAATAAACTCGTTCATATTAGCAATTATTTTATTTTGTTCATCTATATTAATACCATATGCATGTGAGCTAGTACAATGCCCAAATTTAAAGTTGCTATTAAAAATGTCAAACCAGTCATTAAATAACTTAAGTATGTCAGCAGTTTGTTTTCATTGTGGAGAAGTAAGTAGATCCTTTTCTCCACACCAACGTATAGCTAATGCATTAGTATTTGAGAAAACTTGTGCAGCCATTTTAACATTTTGTCTCTGTGCTCCTTTTATATCTAAATGTGCTCTACTTAATTTGTGAGCTATTTTTAAATCTCCTGAATTTAATCTCAATATTTCTTCTAAGCATGTTTTGTCAACATCAATTCCTTTCGTTTTAAAGCCAGAATCCAAAAAGTTATTCCTGGCCAATTTTATTAAGTGAGGAACGTCAGCGTAAAAAAATATTTTTAATGAACTATTACTTGGATGTATAATATAATTTTGTTTCACAATGGTTTCTTGTTCATTCTTTTTCGGAGTATCTGTGCTAACATTTATTCCAATATTAAGATTATTCCACAGTTTCATGTTCGCTGGCCCCATATCACTTATCACAGCCAAAACAATATAATTAATTTCATAAAGTCTATTTATTATTGTTAGCAATGTATCTGCAGACATAGGTTTATCAAACTCATAATATATTGGCTGTTTCCATTTACAAAACAAATCTCGGGCCAAGACAAACTGACATGTCTTATGAGATCCATAAATCCACTGTTCCTTCCGTTCTATTTCAATTTTATTTAAAACGTATACTTCGTCGAAAGTTAACACCGTCAATCTTTCGTGTAAACTAAAGCTCTGTCCTTTATCATTCATAATTTGAAGCACATCTGTCAAAATTCCAGGTGGAATACGAAATGAAGCACACCAGTTACGTAGGGTTGTTTCACAAGGTAATGGCATTTTCTTTGTATTACGTAAATATCGATAAGCTTTTGGACTCAAGGACCGTAAAGCAATAGCTGATACTATATCTGCAGACGACCATGTAATGCGAGGGTTTGTTTTTTGTGACATCAACATTTTTATTTGACCAGAAGTAAAAACTTTGCGTAACGCATGTAAAGGTATTACATCTTCCTCTTGTTTATCTATTACTATTTGTGTTAAAAGTTCAGATTTTTTTTCTACATCTTTCTGTAAGTTTTCCACCTGTTGACTTAATTTTATATTATTTTTAATAAGTTTATATTTCTCCTTAAGTATTTGATTTTTTTCTTTAATTAACATTTCCTTTTCTTTCTTTTCTTTTTCTAATAAATCCATTAATATTGATACATTTTGTTCGGTAGATGTTTTATCCCTGTAAAATGTACCCCCCCCCCCCCAAATCGACCCCAAGCTATCGATCAAGCCTATTTAGAACTTGATCCGTTCACTCGTTATCGAGATCTCAACATCTCGAGTACTTGCAAATCGTCGCGTCGCATAAAAGAGTCACGGTTGGTCTCGCTCCGCGTGTACTTGGCGCGAGACACTACCGTGTCTCTTGATTTATATTTTAAGAATATTATTATATTTGTCGCACGACAAATTTTTTGAGCATGTTCACAGATTAGAAAATTTCTAAATTCGAAATTTTTTATATTTTGCAACCAATCAATATGCTAAAAAATTTTGTCGTACAACAAATGTAATATTACTCTAACATTAAGTTCTTATATAGGTTTAAAAATATAAAAATATGTATATTAATTGTACAATACCTTGTGTCTGTTTCTTGTTCTGTTATCATATCTAATTCACAGGTATCGTTTTTTGAGCCTCTTTGTTGTGTATTTTGTTTTTCTGTAATTATATCTGTGACGTTTTGTACCTTTTCATGTATGTGTTGCTGTTCTTGAGCATATTTTAAAAGTTGTACATATGTTGGTACACCTGTCTTTACTCTGAAATAAATTTATATTGTAAGCTTAGAGGGTCGATTGTGTATCGCACAACTCTGTGAAAATTACAAAAGTGAGCAAATTTACTAGAATATTAATAATTTCATTAGTCAGCGTCAAGTGAATTTGTTCACTTTTGTATTTTTCACCAAGTTAATATTATTATACACATACAAAATCCATAAAATCTATGTTTCAAAAATCTATCTATATAACAAAATATATTTTTCTTTTTAATAAAATGTTCTTACATGGATTTTGCTTTTATAACTCCTGTTTCTTTCATTGTTACATTTAATAATTTGTTCGGCACTGCATCCTTTTTTAGATGACGTATCTCTTTGGCAAATTTTTTTGTTCGTGGCTTTGTCCACTTCATCTCGAAACAATTTTCTTCGAAATAAAGATTGCATATTCTTGCTTTAATTCCAATAAATAACACATGTATGAAATTATCATAATCTCTCTCTCTCTCTCTCTCTCTC